>JAOEHY010042669.1:3764-16680 GCA_025447955.1 Psilopsiagon aurifrons | reverse complement strand
CCTTCCAGTGTCTGAAGGGGGCCTATAGGGATGCTGGGGAGGGACTCTTCATTAGGAACTGTAGTGAGAGGACAAGGGGTGACGGGTTCAAACTTGCGCAAGGGAAGTTTAGATATGAGGAAGAAATTCTTCAGTGTAAGGGTGGTGAGGCACTGGAACGTGTTGCCCGGTGAAGTTGTGAAAGCCCCGTCAGTGGCGGTGTTCAAGGCCAGGTTGAGCAGAGCCTTATTTGACATGGTTTAGTGTGAGGTGTCCCTGCCCATGGTTGGAACTAGATGATCTGAAGGTCTTTTCCAACCCTAACTATTTTATGATTCTATGATCTTTCTATTATTGGCATTCTTTATCTACACTATCTGTTTTTATACTCTTGATTTTTAGTCAAAATATTCTCAGTTAAGGCCAAATTACTGTGAGATTATAGTCTCTGCAAATGGTGACTTTTTATTTCTTCTTTTGTTGTCTCCTAGTTCTTTTTGAACAGAATATTTGAAATTATCCTCTCTAGCTCTGGCACAACAAATCTTAAGAGTTCAAATTACCTAAAGTCAAAAACCTTTTTCCAGAAGGACTTGCATACTAAATGTATTAAGAAATGCATTGTATCTCTTAAAAGGCAAAGTGATGAATAAGTTATCAGAGGAACTTTTAACAAGAGTGGAAGTAATATATATCTCAGAGGAAGTTATTATGAGCCCATTAATATTGCGAGCCAAAGTTTAACTTGCTGAATATAATCTAAATTGCATTGAACTCACCAGCTATCAAGGGAAATACTCAGTTACTCTGGTCTTGTGGTTGATTCATTCCTTTGATTTCTCCAAATATCTTTCTTCCACCCCTGTTTGTTTACACATCGGATCAAATTCAATTACATGAGCCACAGTGATTTGCAAAGTCATTGTTCATAACAGGGTTATATTCCTTGATGCCCATGAATAACAGAGAAAATTTCCTTGATGATTCACATATGATGCTTCCAAACCTTAAGTTGCTGAGGCTTAAGCCAAACAGATCTTCTGAGCATGTTAGGGTTTGGATGCCTTCTTCATGAAAGGCTGAGAGCTAGTGTGGCCAGCACAGTGCTGGAGCAACTTCTTGGGTTGCTGGAATTTGTGCCTTCCAAGTTGAAGGCCTTCTTGAGCCATCTGAGAAAAGATGGCCAAAGGTACCTCATCGACTTATTTGTGTACATGTAAGAGACCGTGGTCAAGGGAGTGATTTCTCTGTTGCAAGTCAGGGCCACCTGGGGGAGCATGGCTGATGGTGGTTGTGCTGGGCAGCTCAGCTTGTGCAGCCCTTGTCTTACCTGTGCTGTGCTATTTGTCACCCAGCAGTCAATAATGCCACAGCTTTGCCGCTGGTCCTGCTCTGACACCTCATCTGTCAGCCCCTGAGCCATCTCCTAGCTGGCGATAGCTGTTGTCTGACATGCTTCCGCTGCAGCTAGGAGATGTTATGACTGAGTATGACTCCGTTGCTGCTCATTTCTTTCCCATTACTCTCATTTGCCAGGGGATACCAGCAAAAAGTTGTTTTCTCATGAGCTGTCTCAGGTGAGCACAGCCACATGGTGGGTTTGCCTAGCCTTGCTCCTGCTGTTTTTGTGGTACATGGCTTTTCTTTCTTATCCTTTTTGGTGAAGAGCTTTGCTTATCCTTGTGAGTTAAATCAATGCATCCTTGGAATAGACGCTGTGCTACAGTTTACTGCCAGCATTGATTTAACTTAGAAACAGTTAACCTCATTTGTTCTCCCAAAACGCAGTATTGTTTAAAGACAGGATTTTGCTCTTTTCCTGTTTGAGAGAATGAGACCTACTTCTGGTATATTTAGGGAAAATGTGTAGGTTAAAGAACAAGAAGTTTATCTTTGAACTGAATTGCCTCTGGCAGGTGGTAGAACAGGGGCAGGGCTGCATGCTTGTGCTTTTCACTCCAGGTGGTTAAACTTTCTGTTGCTATCTGCTGCTTTGACTTAAAAAAACATTCTTTTGTAGTGCTCTTGCACAGACAAATTTTAAACAATATTGGGTAACATGAGCATGTTAAAATTCCTCGTGGCACATAAATGTATTATTTGAAATACTTCTTACTTACATGCTGCTCTTGTGCATGTGTATACTATTGTTAAGTGGTGAGAGGAGTTCCACTGCAAAGCATACCAGCTACTGAAAGTGGCCAGTCTTAGCCTCCCTGCTGCTGGGAGCTGAATCAGAGAAGGGGCTGACTAAAGGAATATCACCAAGTTCAGTGGTCCCCATTTGATCACCACCAAATATCCTTCTGTCACAGACTTCCTTTAAAAAAGGACGAGCATGGTCTAAATATGAAAAAGGGAACTTGGTCCTTCATGCTTAACTCGGGCAAACTCCCAGCATCCAGGAGGTATTTTGAAGCAGTAAGGAATGATTCCTGAATTGTGTCTTCCCTTAGCAGGAAGGCAAGTTTAAAACATTTCAGTGAAGCTTTGCAGTTTCCTTATTTTTTTATCTTTTCATGGGGCCAAATGCCATATATTCTATGGAACTAGCTCTTTAACCAACCCCATCTGAAATATTTTTTGTTGCCTCAATTGCATTTTGTAGGTGATTACCTAACTTTCCCTTTCACACTCACCAAATTAAAACATTATCCAAGATACATAAGAAAAAAATGAGTTAAATAGGATGAACTCTCAGACAATCCCAACCCTGCAATGGAAAGAATAAAACCAAGTGTTGAGACAGCTTTGTAACCATTAGTTTCAGTCAGACAAAAGCTTTTCAAGGGTTCTACATTTTATGTATCCTTGCTTTTCTGCATTTTTAGAGTGGTGCATTCAACAATCGATCATACAATACATACCAAGTAGCCAAGCAGCCCTAGTAGGCACTTATTATGTATGCCCTTCACATTTTTTGGCAGCTTCAGTTCTACGACTCATTTTATCATGAGCTTTCACTTTGATGGCCTTTAGACTATCTATCCGTAGCTGTTAAAATGACTGCAAAGTTTGAGATTGTTTCTTGGCACAACTTAATTCTATAACCCAATTAAATCAGATGGTGTGAGCAGTTTCCTGAGCATTATTGCTTGTATCCCTTATTGCTTTATCTCCAGCTTTTTGAATGTTAAATTTTGAGGAGGCTTAAAGTTTCTCTCTGTTTTATTATGTACTGCTGCTCTTCATCATGAAGATGTATTTGATAAACACTTAATGGTTAAAAGATCTCAAATAGAATTTTTAATTTGTCCATGACAAGCTTGAAATGTATTTTTGCAGTGTATATCAGATTCTTGTGAGCATGGCTATATTAGATTAACGAAGCCTGCTGGGTCACATATGGGCTCTAAAATGTGCATTTATACTTGCTGTTGTTCTTCCTTTTCAGCTAGAACCCTTTATGTGCACCTTGCATATTGTTTTTGCTTGCAGTGTGTCTGTGTGGAATGAGAAAGTGTTCTGAGTGATCCTGTCTGTATTGTTATAGTAGATGGTATACATCGCTTTAGTTTACATTGAAATGGTAATGCTAAACAGAGTGACCATCTGTCTATGCTTTAAGTACACTCTAATTCCGTTTATCACTTGATTCCTTTGTAGAAATCTGTTACTGCCCACTGCTGGAAGCAGAACAGCAAGTCTGTTCTATGGCATTTCTGCATTTAAGTTTCCAGCATCAAGGCATATGATCCCAAGGAGGCAGGAGGAGCTGTAGTTTAGTTTGTTATATATATATATATATGCAAATGTGAGAGCAGGTTAACTTTTGTCATTCAGTTCGGGGCAGGGTGCAACATTTGTGCCTGCCTTGTGTTATACTGCTATGTCTCCTAACTGCTTAAAGCACCCAACCTGACTGGTGTTTTGGAAAGTTCTTGACAGTTGTCAAATATTAGGATATTACAGTGATAATTGTCTCTGGAGCCATATAATGCTAGCTTTTTCTTTGGTGTGTTATATGTAACAACTAAATCTTTATGACAATGAGTTTTTTTCTTTGAAGAATTCATAGTTGATTATATGATGACATATGAGGCTTAACTAAAGTGAGATACTTTTTGATGGGAGTTTTGTTAACAACAGAGAAAATTTTAGAAAACTTGTACTAGCAGCAGATCACCCTTATTCTAGCTGTGACCAGTTATAAATTGGCTGATCCATGTTGGTGGCTGTAAGAAGTTGATTTTATAACTTATAGCTCTTTTTGTGTTACAAATTCAGCTTATTCAGTGTTTCATCTAGACAGTAGGAGAAATAGCTCACACAATTTTCAGAACTACTTAGACTAGGTGAAAAAAGGAGCTAGTGTCAGAGCCAAGGTGTAATTATTAATAATACCAGATTCTCATACATTCCGTTTGATCACAGCTTTATCTTGTTCTGTCTCTATTGCTAAGGAAAATCATTTAGGGAATACTTGTCTTCCTTGATTGTATTTGGGTATCATGTCAGATAGATAATGAAAATTTTAACTCTACAGGAATTATGATGCATTTCTCTGATCAGGCAGCAACACAGGAACTGTGGAGTTTTTAACTGACAATATTAGACGAATCATAGTGCTAAAGAGATATGAGGGATGTCACCCTTCATTAGTCTTTTCTATGAGTTGAGTTTTAAATGCATAGCGCTTATTTGAAGAGTTACTAATGAAATACAAGTGTGGTGGCCATGATGACCTTGCTCTCATGCTGAGTTCATAACATTCAGAGAAATTAAGTATTGCTATGGTTCCAGTTTTTGTATCAGGTAAGCTATTTATAAGTCATAACTTTTCTGTAACAAAACAAAACTTTTCTGAAATAGAAACTGCTTTTATGCCTTTTTTTAATGAAGTTAAAAGTATTTATTTATTGCCAGGACTCTGATTAAGAACAGAATATTCAGGATTACAGTGGATGCACCTGTATGAGTGATTTTAAATGTGAAGTGTGTTTTATAATTAGAAACAGAAGAATGAAGGAGGGAAAATATTGGTTATTTTAACACAATCACATAATCATGCTTTGAAACCTGTGCCCCCTTAGGATTTTCAAATAGAAAAGGTTTGTGGAGTTTTATTTTCTCATTAATGTGCAGGGAATTCATGTGCATTCTGCCAGTTAGCATTAATGGGGGCATATCCAAATAAATCTTCCATAGCACTGAGGAAATCTCACTGGAGTATAAACCACCAACAGCATTTTTATACAAATGGAAATGCAAAAATAGCTCTTTACAGACCTGAGCATTTAAAGCGAGAATGCTGTATTAGACATTTATGGTGCATTGACAGCAATGCAATTTAAGGTATTTTTTTCTCCTCATCCAAAAAAGTGGTGAAATGTAGCCATTTTTACTGTAGCTGTTACAAGTGCACTATTTAATATTATACTTACTATGTACATATTTTGTGCAAATAAATGCATAAAATATAACCTAAATACGTATGAGTAACATAGCACAATGCTTGATAGGAAGATGAACATAAAGATCTCAAAGAACAGCTAAGTAACTACAAAAAGTAACCTTATTACAAGAAGGTTTTAGTGGCAAAAATATAATTTGAGTCTTCTTTGGGTTTTTAAAGAGACAGGATTTTTTAATGTTCTACTTGAAGTTTGTGCAGAAAGGTACTAGATAAGTGTGGCGAGTGCCTATGTCTATGCCAAAATCTTTTCTACTTCCCTGCCAAACCTCTTGTTGCACACTGCCCTAGATGTCATCTCCTTTGCCATGCTGAGGACCTTCATTTTTCTCAGTCTGTAGCATGCCTTCCACTTCCAGCACTATAACTTTGAAAAAAGCTGTGGTAGCAGTGTTATCTTTCCAGGACCTCCATGGCAGGATTCTTTCCCTCATTTCATGCTGCTGTTATTGTGGTCTTGCACCTGCAAATCCTAATACTGCTTTTAAGGCAGATTCTCATGGGAAGCCGGTGCCACTCCTGTAAGAATCATCCTTTCCCTTCTTTTCCTGCCTTTTCTTACTCACCATTTTATAAGCTTTTGTTTAGAATAAAACATAGTGCAAAACACAAGAATTAACAGTACTGGAATGGAAGGTTAAGGAAGAAAGACAGACTGCTTTGGCTTTGTGCTCACCGACAGAGGAGGGGCTGCTGAGGAATGGGGTGCTCAAGGCAGCCTTGGCTGTAGCAGTCATGAGGTGGTTGAGTTTGAGTTCCTCAGGGCATTGAGAAGGGCATGCAGCAAACTCACTGTCCTGGACTTCAAGAGAGCAGACTTTGGCCTCTTCAGGAACCTGCTCAGTAAGTTTCTGGGAGGCATACCTATGCACAAAAGCTGGGTAACCAGTAAGCATGCAATACTTACTTACATCAACATGCTCCATACCCACTTAAATATCATGAATGGCAACTACCAACAGGCAGTTTGAGAGGATCCTGATGAAAAGTGTATAGTGCTAGGAGAAGTCATGCCATGTTAATCATCACCACACCGCTTTACAGAGAATAGCCTGAAGAAGGCATTTTCCAGGCTGTTCATCACTGCTCTTCCCCACTCACCCCTTGGGAGTGTTTTTCTCTTCCTCCCCTCCTTCTTCTCACCTCCATTTGTAACCTAAGGTAACTTTGGAGTCTTTGAACTTTGAATGTATGCCATGAACTAGACCCTGCAATGTGCCTATCTCAAAATTTTTTGTGCAGAGCTGTTTTCCGTGTGTACATAAGAACAAATATGTACATGGCAGCTTCAAGAAGTAGCAAACTGTTATTTATGCAACAGTAATCTGGAGGTTCAGACTAAGTTCAGGACCTACTGTCTGAGGCATGTCTGGGCAGATAATGTGTGTGGTTTTCATGGTGTGGCACAATACTATGCAGAGATACCAAAGAAGTACTTTTACTACAGCCTTGCTCGGGTATTAGAGGTTTATAGCCACAATACTGTTGAGAACACAGCCTGGGGAATGCTCTGCACATACACAGCTGCATGGCTTCTGGTACCCAGATTAACATGGGCTTCTGCACCTTGAACTAGAATGTGGTCATTTGCAGTAGTGATCATAAGTTCTTCCTCTTAGGGTCTTGTGGTGTAAATGGAAAAGATGTAGGTATTGCACATGAAATATTATTCCAAAACAAATAAATGGTGAAGCCAAATCCCATACCTGTGTTCACCCTACTAGTTTACACCTGCTGCAACTTATGCTAAAATACATCCAGTATTTACTTTTGTGCTTGGGAGCTTTTCATACTGTTGCATAGGAACCTACTCATAAGGAAGTTATGATTTTACTATATGAGCATTACACAGTTAATCTGATAGATGTTTGTCTGGAGTTAAGCTATTAGTTCAGCTAAAATTACTGTTGTTTTTTTTTTTTTCCTGGGTTAATTGAAAGCACACCAGACAGGACTGCTAGTTACCATGCAGTGAAATTCCCCACAGTTTGATCTCTCTGATTTGGGGACTTCTTATCCCAATTCCAATTTTTTTTTATGCCTTCAGAATATGTTTAGAGCTAAATATAGAACAAGGTCATGATCAGGCTTGTTTCATCTTGAATAACATTTTCAAAAAAGGTTTTCAGAAGGCTGGAATGTACAGGTCAGATGTAGCTTGATAATTCTACTTTTCTGAGATGAATAAAGCTATCTCTTAAAAGAGTCTGACACAGACTTATCTTTTTATGTCCCTTAAGTCCAAAGAAAATGGAATATTTCTGGAGGGAGGTCCAGAGAAACTCCAGAAAGATTTTTAAAGAGCTTTGAACATGATAACCAGCTGGTTGTGAAGCAGCAGGCTGGTGCTACAGAAAATGCTGCAAAGCTAATAATAGGCTGGAAAGAATGGCTTCTTAATTTATACTTTCAGAAAATCTGGCTCAGTATATCCCCTTCATGTGACACTGAAGTATTTCAGCTCAGAGGCCACCTGTGTAAACCATCCTTTTCAAGAATATGAGGTATAGAGGCATACTACATGTTTTTCACACTAAATAATCCCAACTACCATATCTTCAGTTGTCTGGCTTCTGACACAACATATAAAATTATATTATTCCTGTTTAAAAAAGTATGCTGTATATACACACAGGAAATTACTTCTCTTTTCTAAAAGATGGTAAGCTGTGTAGCTTATAAAATGATTGACTGAGTATGCTCATAAAATTATACACTTTGAATGTTTACTCTGGTGGTAGCTGGGCTCAGACAGGACACAAACATGGGAAGACTTATTTAAGACATCAAAGCTGCATATTGATGCTGAGTAATTCAATCGTTGATGCATTACCCATGTGAAATAGGTTACTGCTAAATGTTGTTACTGGACTGGCTCCTCCAGCCTCAAACTTGAAGTGTATGTAGACTATGTAACATTAACACTGTGGAGAGATATGTTCTGAATTGAGACAGAAGTCTGTATGATAGAGATATTATTAGGCCTTACCTATCCAATAAGGAGTATTAACAAATATTCCAGAAGGGTGGAACTGCTTCCGTTGTTAATTAATACTACTTACCATAAAACTAACTTAGTTTCTTAGTGCTCAGCTGTATCACATAGCCCAATATACCTGTTATATCCATGCATGTTATTTTCCCCCAGTGATAGCTCAATAAATACAAAGGAACCCTCAGAATAATCGATACAAATGGCTTCCAGCTACCAGGAAGGAGAAAAATGACTGCTACTGCTGAACCCAGGACAATGGAGCTGACTTTATTATGCATCTTTGTAATGCATTGGGTCACTTAATTTCTCTGGTTGCACTTGCATCTCCTGCTCTGTACTGAAATGCATGGGAGCAGCTAGCCTGTCACTCTGCTGAAGGGTCATTTGTCTGGTAACAAAAGCAGTGGAAGGCTGATCAGGGCAATCTCAGGGCAGGTTTTCTCTCAGAGATGAACCAGTCAGCTGTATGTAGGCATTCTTTTGGTCTGGATGCATCCCCCCACTGCATATTTTTGGCTGCCCTCTAAAGAGGATGTTTCAATTTAGGAATTAGTAATATCGGGTAATGAGTTAAAGAATGAGTGTCTCTTGCCAGATGCTAACCAGAGTTCCATCCCCAGGTAACAGGAGAGCATGCATGATGGAATAATCTATTACAGTTTACAAATACACCACCACTACAATGTTATGCTATAAAAGAAGTTTGAATAATATGCAACGCATTTAGAAACAGGGGCCAGAAGTCTTGGCTTTAGCCTCTCAGCTCTTCTACTAAATAAACAAGTCGTGGCCCACATAAGAAACACATTTTCTCTTCATTGCTGGAATATAAATTGGAAGAGTTATCAGGCCAAGGGCTTGAAAACTAAGCAGGTGTTTTGGTAAATTTCAGCCATGAGGAGAAAAGGTTTCCTGACGTGACTACTCGACACTGGAAAATGTGAGCGGAGTAGCACGGATTGTAAAATGCTTTGAAATAAGCAACTGAATAATAAGTGGATAAGGAACTGAAAGAAGCAAAAGAAAAGAAAAAATTAGACTGAGCAACTGAATAATGAGTAAGTAAGGAATAGAAGAGACCTAAAGGAAAAAATAGTGAATACAAGCAGAGAGATTTGGTGAACTAGAGAGCTTAGGAAGAGGTGTGAGAAATGATTTCTCACCAAACTGAAAAAAGAGTTCTGCCATAATTTCAGACCAAGGCACCCAGAATTTGGTTTCTAATTTCAAAGTCTGTACAGGCCTTACTCTGGCCCGAGTTGATGCAGCTCTGCAGACACCCACCCGTGTAGACTCAGAGGCTATAAATTGGGGTGTGATAGTCACTGTTTTTTTGCAATGTTTAAATTTACTGCTTTATTCATCCATTTGGAAACTGGAGGTCTGTTGCAATACAGCAGTAGTCATAAAAAAGAGGGGTAATCTGTAATCTGTCCTATTGATTTTATATGTAATTAAAATCTTTGGTTTAGAAATATTAATATTTTGACATATTTGGTCATAGTTTACTAGTTTCCACAGTGAGTTATGTGTTTTGTTTTGCCACCTTCTTGTGTCTGATTAACAGGAATCTAAAATCATCTTTGTGATAAAGAGGCAGCAAGTGTATGGAGTGGGGCAGACTGAATGCTTGCATTAACACATTGTTTGTACTTCTGAACTCTGGAATTCTCACTTCTTGGTTTTGCCATCCTTTCCAACAAATTCCAGATTTGCCTTGTATCAGGCAATATTGTGCCATAACCAACACATTCCTGCTCTTTAAAAAAGTAACAAGGTTTGAGGTCTTCAGCCAATATTTGAAATTTCTAATGTTTTAAGTCTGATCAGTGAAAATCGTCTTTCTTGAGAATTAAAATTTGCTGGATTTCCATGAGAACAGAAAAGTTTCTCAGATGTGTTGCAGACAGACTCGGGACAGCATCCACTCGTCCTGTGGCATCTTATCTCCTGCATATGGTATGGAGTCAGCTGCTCACCTTGGTGTTAGATTTGTTACTTGATATGTATGCATGTGTCTGCAAAGAAATAGATGTATGTATACACAGCCCTATAACTAGTGTTTCTGCTTGATTTTGGCAAACAAATAGATCCATATATTTGAAAGAAATAAAAATATGTAATGCAATTTGACCACTTAAGTGAAAGCTAACTGCTTGCAATATGAACATAAAGAACACTCAGTTAACTTTGAAAAGCCTCCTACTTCCAAATGCTTTCTCCTTTCTTCTGAAAGGCAATTTAGCCAGATCTCATTTTACAATATGGTATCTGAAAATACAAGGCAAATTTTTAAAGATATACCCATGATATCCATCACTGCTGCTTTAGAATAAAAATAACCAAAAGGATCACTAATCTAGCTTTCAGAAGAGTAGAAGAAAGTGCTTTTATATACTCATATTGTATAAAGATGTCAGTTTTATGCTCCAGTAAGAGGACGACAGAATTGCTTTAAGAAATTTTTGGTTACTTCTTCAGTCAGAAATATGAGGCAAAATAAATACTTACTGAGATTTCACCAAAATGACCTTTAGTTTGTGCGTTCTTTATGTTTACAAATAAGCCCGCAGAAATATGGCAGATATAACTGACAGGAAGCCAGACAGGAACACAGTGGAAGTAAGTTCTAGGAAGAAGCACTTGGATTAAGCAGCTGCAATAGCACTATTTGCTTTATTCCAGGAGGACTTTTAATCAAAACAAAACACTTTTTCTCCTTGATCCTTGATTACTGCTGCATGCATACGTACATATCCAACAGTTAAATGCTGCTGAGGCGGTGCAGAGACTCTTTCCTCCCAGTCTAATCCGAAATTATGAGTAATAATATAATGTGCTTGTGAAAGCAGGAAACATCTTTATATATTTCACTTCCCATGGAAAGCAAAATCACAGTTGTATGTATGGGCTTTATGGTGTATCTTCAGTGTCTTTCTTTGAGAAATAGCCTCTCTGTAGCAAAGTCTTTTACCAGTTGGGAATGTACTTTGGCAACAGAAAATTGAAAGAAACACTCTGGGACTTCAGTGAAGCTTTTGATATGCCATCACTTGGGAAATCATGTAAATGGAATAAAACGAGGACCAGGAGAAGAAATACAATGCGACTAAAGAGTTGCACGGAGAGCAGATGAAGACGTATATGGAGGGGATCTTACCTTAAAGAGCTGTGTTGGAGCAGTCCAAAGTAGTAATGAAATAGAATAATGATGAAATTGCCTGGGGAAAAAAATAACAAACCAATCTTGCAAGGCATTGTTAGGATATTACAATTGAAAACTTGAATTACTTTGTTTAATGAAATTATAGAAAAAATAGTTATTTTAACAACACTAGTTATTAATGCACATTGAGGCTTTAATCACAAGATCTTCAAATGTACAACAAAAACAGTTCTGCAAACTGGAGATTATCATCATTTCATGACGAGTGGATTCTCTGAACATATATTTATGTCCCAGATGACTGGGAGCCATGAGTGTGCCAAGAGCATGAGTAAGCCCCCATGACCTTACTGCATTTCAGACAGTCTGTTTTGAAACTGTGAAACTGTCAGTATTCAAAGCACTATTAAGTTCTTACCTGAAATACTGTGTATAATTCCAGAAAAGTATATTCAGACTTGAGTGGAAAGGAGCCCATCTTAATTGGCTTAGGCTCCGTGCAGGTGTATGAACTTGGAGAAATTCAAAAGAGCTATTGAAGTTAAGGGTCAATGTTGGTAATGAACAAATCAGCTTTAAACTGGAGGTAAATAATTTGAACTGGAAATGAGAAAACTGTTTCTAGCTATAAGAAATGACATCTGAAATTCTGAGGCACAATCTTGCAACCAGGAGCTGAGAGATTGAGTGCTGTATGCTGTTTAAAGATGGATTTGATGTATTGAAGGAAAGGTATGCAATTAATATTTATCAGGAGTGTAGGGAATTAAATCAAAAGCTGCAGGTCCTTTCTCAGTCATGTTGTAGTGAAGCTTCTTTAAGTTTTGAACATGTATGGAATTTTTCCACTTTCTCTTTTTCGTCCTGGTTTTGAACAGGAAGATGAGGCATAATTAAATGAATGTGGAGGGCATGTCCACAGTCTTTTGAAATGAATTATTAAGATATGTGTATTTTTCAGTATGAGTAGAAATTCCAGAAAATGTCTATGTATCCAAGGGTTGCTGAAATACTCTGGAATATTGTAAATTTCTTGTGATGTTATTATCATATAATAGCAGTTATTTCAATGAGACTGAGGGTCATAGAGAGGCAGCACATTATTATCAAAGCTCATATCACAGGCTTTCTGGATTATTAGGTCGTCCATGGGAAAAGGTGTGGACTAGGAGCCACCTGAATCTCATTGTGGACAACTTGCCCACCTTAGTTAATAGCTACATTTCTGAAGGTAGAGGTATGCTAGTTTGCCATACATGGGGGCTTATGTCCACTCAGATAGTGAAGTGCATGTGTGTGTTGTGGTTTAACTCCAGCTAGCAACTAACTACCATGCAAATGCTTGCTCACTCTGTCCCCTGCC
>JAOEHY010042667.1:0-36358 GCA_025447955.1 Psilopsiagon aurifrons | reverse complement strand
CTTTCGATTCTCCTTCCCATCCCTCCAGGAGCAGAGGGAAGAAAAAGGGGGAAGTGAGTGAACAAACTGCATGGCTGTTTTATGGCTTAAACCACGACAGAGCAGTATCTATCCAAAACTTTTGTTGATCAAACATGGGCACAACCTGTGTGAAGCTGACAGTACATTAATTAGAACATGAAACCTTTCTCATGATAATCTGTACAAATGTGAGGTTGTTGGTATCACCAGTAGAGATTTTTATTGCATAGAATTGCTGATAGCTGTCTCCTTCTTCCAAAACCATCAGGATCCTGCCTGTGTTTCCCTGCCCCTGTACCAAACTATCTATTAGAGTTATTTCAGTTCTTGTTTTCATGTCTTGTGCAGTGCCAGACTGACTGATGGACCTTGAGGAGTTCTTTTAATAACAATATTTCGCTTGTGCTCTTGAGAGCCCCCACAAATACAATAATACCTCTAGTATCTTCTTTTTAGTAAAACAGCAATGTTATTACAGTTATACAATTAAATTCATCATTAAAAGACTTCTACTTTTTTTTTTTTCAAAAGCAAGATCCCTATTCACTTTTGCTTCAGGGAGTTTACAGTCCCTTTATGATCAAGCAGTGCAAATGTTGGGCTGGAGACTAATTAGGAGAGGAGTACTGAAAGAAAGAAATATCCTCCACGTCTCCTCTTACACTGCTTCTGACAAGAACATGAGTTTTCTGCCATAATGCTTGTGTTGGAAGAAGGATTTCCAGCCTCCAGTTTAAGGCTTGGTTATATGCATTATAGACATTAGATAGCACTCAGTAGAAAGGGTTAGAAAGTAATCTGTAATCTTCCCTTTTGTAATTCCTCTTTCTTAGTCCTGAATGAATTTTGTCTCGGTGTAAGTCTAGTCTGGCAAATAGGGTACTTCAGCACTCCACTGCTGGGAAACATGGGATGCAGTCCCAGCTGCATGAAGTCTGAAGCCCCAAGGAAAATCAGGGAAGCAAGCTGTGCAAAGACTTAAACACAGATTTGAGAGTGCCCAGAGAGTTATTCCTCTTCCCCCAGTCATTTTTTAGAAGAAAATGGTAGCTGAAACTGTATTTTGAAATCTACAGCAAACAGCTTGACACCTGGTGGAGCAAGCCCCTTAGCAGAGAACAGTGGGTCCATGGATCCTGCCTGGGCTTCAGGGTGAGACATAAGCGAACATGCTTGGTCCTGTCAAGGCTGAAATGCTTCTGGCATGCTCTGAAGTAGTACATGGCTGCTGTCCTGTGAGAGATCCCTCAGTGCCTCAGGGGATGAAGAGAACAAAAGTCAGGTCTGGTAGTGATGTCAGTAGCAGACATGGGTTTTAAAGCTCTTATTGTGTATCAGAAGATGAGCAGGACTGTCACCAGAGAGTTGCAATTGCTATTTTCAACCCTGTTTTCTAACTAATTTGAAGCTGGGCCTTGAGGACAGCTTTTCTGTTCCACTAGGACACTCATCACCAGGCTGCTCAGTCTCCAAGGGCTCAGACTTTTTTGTTCCTTTTCTGAAAGATTCCTTTTTTACTCCCACATAGGAATGAACACTGTTCATTAGAATAAAGGTAAAGAAAATAAGAGAGTGATTCTTTAGCCCAGTGTGTGGGATGTAGGATTTGTATTTACTTCCTACCTGGGCAAGCATTCCCTCAATCTGCACGCTTAGACATTCAAAACTGCCTTTTCTTCCTCTCTACCACTAAAATGTATTCTTTTGTTCCTTATTTTCAATGTAAAAGATCTGAAGGTCTGGAGGGGTTGTTCAAAGAGACATGGAGTATCACTAGTCTGCCAGTGCCACTTTCCCCATTCTGTCCTCAGAATTGCCACCAGCTGGTAAGTACTATTGAACAGGGAGTCAGAGTGGCTAGCATTAAGTTGAAGTTCTTATTAGGGGTGAGTATACTTCAGGATAAAAGCTTTTTACTATTTATATTTATTGATTTAGCCCTGTTTTCTTGCCCTTCCTCCATTCAAATGCCTTTTTACTACCCAAAATGTCAGCTCCTCAACTGGGCAGATTTGCGGTCACTTGCAGTCCTCTCTGATGTCTTTGCTGACTCTAGGATTTCATAAGACCAAAGACGGGAAAAAGACCAGCAGTTACATCTTAAGCGTCTCTGTTAATCAAATTGATTTACTTTAAGGGTCTCCATGCTGCGTGCTGGTGTCATCAAGTTTGTGTATAACTTACAGAACATGCAGTTTATGTCCTGGATGACTTCTAAAAAGCTGAAAGAGCTTGAACTGTGATATTCACCATCCACACGTTTCGTATGTCATGAATAATAAATGAGCATTCTGAGATGCATTCTTATTTTGAGCTAGATTAGCCACTGAAATCTAAAAGTTTGGAAACAACAAAGGTAAGTGTCAGTGGCTTGTGGTCCTTGTGGATTTTTAAGGTCCTTAAGTCTTAGAGTTTGTGGATCTCAAATACACCCAGAAACATCACTAAGCAGTATTCAAGTCTTTGGAGCACATTTACATGCGAGGAAGGCATTGTTGAGCGCTGGAGGATAATTTATTTTCATTTTCTATTCCAAAGGCAGCACTTGAGAAAATGTTACAAATTAACACTAAGTTATTGGTTCAGTGAATTTAGCCTTTAATAGTAAGAACATTTGGGAAAGTAATTTGTCATGTCCTCAAGCAGTCTCCTTCAAAGCAGAGCGACAGCTTTTCTGTGATAACAGGTAGGTAACCTAACCTTTAAAATGAAGTTCTTCATGCAAATAAACCTTGCCGGTGGACTTAAAAAGGTGATTTTGTATACTGTCAGGCATTACTTATTTCTTGAGACGCCATATGCCTCTCATATAGCCAAAGTCAAAATAGGAAAGCCTTTTAGAATACCAGATTCATTTTGTAGTATAGAGGGCTCTAGTGAGGTGCTGCAGTAATTGTAAAACATCTAAAGGGAGATCATGCAAGTGCATTTTCTGTTAAAGCTTGAATACTACCCCATGGCAATATATGAAGTATTCGTGAATAACCCCTAGATTTGCAGTATGAGGCATAAGGAAAAGGAAAATGGGTGATGTGGATTCCCCATCCCTGGAAGTGTTCAAAGCCAGGTTGGATGGGGCTTTGAGAGACCTGGTCTAGTGGAAGGTGCCCCTTCCCATGGCTGCGGCTTGAGACTAGGTGAGCTTTAAGGACTCTACTAACCCAAACCATTCTGTGATTCTATGATCTCACCCTCTTAACTTTAATTGTTCACAGATACAGCACTATAGTGGCTATACTTCTCAGAGGTTATAGTGCAAACACATTGTATGAATGTGCAGCACTGGCAGGAGATTAAAGAAGTTCTGGGAGGTTTCTCATATTGAGTGTGTGAGTCATTTAATTGGCTGCTACCTTCTGATCCTCCTCATACTCTTCATGGAGCTTCTGCACATTTTCTGTCCCTCTCCAAGACCCTTCATGCTGAATGTGACAGGGGACGAATGGTCATTCTTAAACATGAACTGCCAGGTGAGTGCGCCTAATGCCTGAACTCACAGAGTGGGAGAGAACATAGGAGGTGGTCCATTGCATTTCAAAAAGAAATAAAAGTAATAAAAAACCAGTCTAGAAGATCAGTCCCCACCTGCATTCTTCTGCATCTCTTTCTCTTCATTTGATTCAAGGTGCCAGATGTGACCCCCCATTCTGTGACCAGCATGTGGAACCCCAGAGCATGGTGCTGCAGGTTCCTCCAGGCTGATATGAAGACAGTAGGTCTGAGTTTACTCCGCAGGCAGGGTGTCTGTGTGTGTGTGGCTACACGGCTGCAAAGGACAATTTTCTGCACACGAATTCCTGCCAAAGGTGGCTACACATATATAACTCTTCAGCATAATGCGCTATGGCTGCTCAGTGCCAGAAATACTCTTTGGAAGATGTGAAACAATGTTATATTTTTACCTTTTATAAAACAACAAACTGAAGCTCCTAACAATCACTCTGACGCATTCCCTCCAGCCGGTGTCCTTTTTAAAGCAGATATTTTACTAGCATTGACCAAGCAGTTGCTGAATAACATAGGAGGACTATGTAGGAAAGAAAGAAAATTGTATAATACTTTGGGGAACAGCATTTACTTTGCAAAGGCTTTTATGATCCATATTAATCCAGGATGAAACTGCTCTGACTTTGCTTCAACTAATAACAGGGATGAGCACAACCATCCATTATCATTAGTAACTTTTGGAAAAAAAAAAAGGAAAAAGGATATAATGAAGAAGTCTGTTGGGAATTGGCACTGTGATCCTGGACATGAATGTTTCTTCCATGATAATTTCTTTTGGCAATATTTGAGTTGGAAATAAAAGGTCACATTCACCATTATTTATAACCATGCATCTTGGAATCAGCAGGGGTTACCCAAAGGGTAGAATTTCTTTTACATGCAGAAACATGTTCTGTGTACTTCTTATTCTTTCTGTTACAGACATAAGCAAGCACAGACCCAAACAGCAATATGTCTCCACGATGGCTGTGTATTGCCTTCTTGTTTGCAGTGCTTGCAGGAGTGCTGGGATGGCCTCTCACACTGAGTGAGAGAGCCTCTCTCCTCTTCCTCTTGATGTTTAGATTTCAGGACTGAAATGATCACAGTGTTGTTAAGTGCAGTTTGCTCTGAAGTTTGTGTCTGCAGAAACTAGAATACCCTGTCCTGCTCTCGGTCTGTCTTGTGTCTTGTGCTGAGGTAAAAGTTGGCATCAGCATCTTTCTGAGCCAATTTTCATAGTAAGGGATGCCTGAAAGTCTCCTTTAAACCCTGTTGTTGGTACAAAGGGCAAGACTAATTGGAATAACTATGTTTGGATTTTTTTGTTTGACTGTGTTTTAAGGCATATGATCTGGCAAGAGTTATGAGATCAAACTGTGGACATGATAGTATCCCTGTTTCAATAGAGTGGTTAATGCCTGTACATAAATTAATACATTTTTATTAAGGGTAAATTTCAAGAATGTATCATGTATTCTTATCAATGAACACAGTTGAGGTTATGATCTCTGCTGATAAGGATTCATTACGAGTACTCCTGTAGTATCTGGACTGTTGATGGCATCTGAGTGCTTGGGTTTTGAAAAATGGAAGACTGAGAAAAGTTAACATACTCAGAATAATCTCAAAATATTTGTCCTTTGAACTTCAAGTTTTGCTGGGCAAAACTTGACAACTCTCGTGTATGAGACCAATTTTGAAGTGGAGGGAAAGAGGATTTTGTAAAATTATTGCCCAGCTCATAAAGTAGAGAAGCTTCTTCTGATCTCATGCAAAAAATACCCCTGCTGCAATTGGAAGCTTCCACTAGCCATTGCTTCAGTCATTGCCTGCACTAACCTTAAGTAAAGCAGAGATGTTTGGGAGCATGGAAAAATGTGTCATGGAGACTGACCCTTTCTGCCTCCAGGTTTATTTCTATTCTCATTTCAATGTTCTGAAAAAGCAATTGGTTCTTTCAAATCTGAAATAAGAAAACTTTTTTTTAACCTTTGTGTTTTGCACTTGATTACAAGCTCTAATTGAAGATTTTACTATAATTGGAGCATCTGCTAGGTGTCCTGTCCAGATGGAATCTCTTGCTTGAAAGCTCACATTCACTTCTTTTTTTTCCCACAATCAGAGAGTTTGCTTGTTGCCTCTGCTTTACCCAGGTGATTATTTTTATGAAGCTTGTCAGTCTGCCATTATGTCTGAAACTTCTCCTCCTCTGTAAGTTTGGCTGAAACTCAAAGTCTCTGGGGAGACAGACAATTACAGAGACATCCAGCCTGTCTGCAGAAGCCTCATTTACTTGAGGCACCATGTTAGAAACAGAACAGCTGAGCATAGGATTACAGTTCCCGCTCCCTGAAGTAGGAAAAATGGGAGATCCTGTGCATTGTCTCTGCCATTTTTTCCTTTAAGTGTGGAGGACTACAGTCAGCTGCATTAATGGTTATGTACATATGGTATAATTGACTTCAGCAGGTACTGTCATTTAGGAGCCAGTATAGCCTCATTTATTGCTGGGTCAATTGATAAGAAACTAAACAGAGTTACACTGGTAGGTATTACTGAAGTTTAAAAGGTATCAAATAATTCTGGTAAATGAGAGTCTTATTAGAGTCTCCTAGAGTCCCTTTATAGTCTTCTGATCTCCTCAATTTGAAAAGCTTGGAAATGAAGGACAGAATGGATGTTCTTCCATTCATTATTCATTCAGGTAAACTTATCCCATCATTATGACTGTTCCCTGAACTGTTCTTACTTTTTCCTTTCTTAGACTATATTTTTGGCTAGAAGACTTTTCAGAGGTACCACAAATTAAAAATACAAAATCTGAGGCTGCCCAAGATCATGATGGTATCTTACCATTTTTTTTTTTTGCCCTGGACACACAGATCTCTATCACTCATGTCAGTAAGTAACCCAAGTGAACAGATTTGTAAAGCAGCAAATTTTGATATCAGAAGAATGCCAGTTCTGCCTTCACCTGACTTTTGGTAAGTTTATTATTGTGTGAAATACTGTGTTCAAGGAAACAAAAAAAAAAAATCAGTGTAAAGTTTTATTTGTATTAGTAAGTAAAATGCTTTAAACAGGAAGGCTGCATTCCAAGCAGTGGAAATGAGATGCCATTTTAACCTGTGGAAGGAGTTTTGCTCTCTTGCTCTTAGGCTAGATCAGTTTTTATTAGACAAAGCCTTTGCTATTTGATCAACTCCCTATGCCCTCACAGATGACCATGTTTTTCTGGCAGCCATCTGACTGCTAGAAGCTTGAAAAGCAACACATGGTGAGGTAAAATAACTGCTGTGTTTTAACCAGCCAAGTCTGCTTTTCTCTTGTAAGCTCCTGCTCTTTTGGCTACAGAGAGCATCTGCTTTTAATGAACACAAATAAGCCAAGGAAATTTATAGGTATGTTATTATGAGGTTTCCTTCCCTTTCTATATAAATATGTTTAGCATTTTTGAACTCCAAATACCTTCTTTGAAGTTTAAATATAGCTCTCTGTTTTTCTGGCATTGCTACAGTAATTATGATCATACACATTGGGGGAAACTGTGAGGAGACAGCAATTTGTGCATCTTTGGTTATTCTTAGCCTCACATAAATCCATTAATGCCTCTCTTTCTGGATTTGCTGGTGCTGATTTCTGTATTCATGTTTGTATTCAGTAGGATGTCATGAAATCTGGTGTGAGTGGAGATAATGATAAGATTAAGAGCCAGGAAAGAATCTGAGTCTGTTTGTAGTAGTAGTTCCATTTTTTTCTTTTTGCAATTGAAATGCAGAGGAGAATTTTCCTAATCCACAGAACTAATTTTTAAGACTCGGTTTTGGTTTTGGGGTTTTGTTTTTTTTGTTTTGTTTTGTTTGTTTTTTTTTTTTTTAATATTGGAACAACTTCGTTTTTTTCATCTTTGGCCATTGCTTCCTTTTCCACCTCGAATAGTCAGTATCAGCACATTTTAGTTTATGCTTTTGCTGCTTATGAGTTTTATGATGTGACCCATGGCTTGCACCCAGCTAGACATCAAAGCATGTCCTCAGATAGTATGTATGAATAGCTTTACTGAATCTATGAGGTCGTCTATGCTCTTTATTCATTGGTTTGGTTTGTGCCATCAGCAGCTGCAGGATGAATTAATTTTTGCTTTTCTACATGTCTTTTGTGTAGGAAACTGGAAGGATAAATCAGTACTCACCCTATTTTCAAATCTTGCTTATTAACCTCTGGTGGTGAGTTTCCAGCAGTCATCTACTTCTCCCACATTCTTTTGAACCTTGTCATAACTGTGGAGGGATAGCTCAGTAGTTTTTGCAGGAAATACAATTTGGTATGTTAGACAAAAGCCTAAGGTTTGTTCGGCAAAGCTTCTGTAGTGGCTAACATCACCTGAGCCAAGCCCTTTGTTCCCATTCAAAGCTTTTATTTAGGTGAAGGCATCAAAATTTGACTTTAGCAGCACTTGATTTTCAGTTTGGTTTGGGCTGTTTCAGTTTCAGTTTGGTACATGACTGGTGGTTGGTAGACAGCAAGTATGTTCTCATGAAAACTCATGCTCTGTATGTTAGCCTGTGGTATCAATTCTTAAGCAGCAACCAAGGGATTAATTTTGGAAGTGCTGTTACACCATGGTGTAGGTCACTGAACGTTTTCCATTGTAAGTCCCTGGTTTTGCTTGCTTGAAACATTGTGATAGTTTCACAGCTGGAGCAAAAATATCCCAAACTGTCTATCTGCCTCAGCTGATGTTTGATTAGGAAGTGTCAGATATTTCTGAAATGTTCTGAAACATTTCCAGAAAAGAAAGTGAACAAGCAGTATTGACTGTGTTAACATTGCTGATGAGTTTTTAGTGGAAATGCTCTAGCACCCCCTTGTTTTGCAGTAATTTGTGAGAAAGTAACCAATTTAATAACTTTTGAAATATTATGTTTTGCATAATGATAAACAGGCCACTTGCTTTTTACCAACCAAATAACCTAAATATTCTGCACTGGGAATGCCCTACACTAGGATCAAGGAAGGAGAGAAAGGAAATGATGCTGGGGGTTGTGCTTGGTCTTGGTCCTGACGTCTGAACTGGGTGTCCATCCCTTCTGCTTTTAGAGCGGCCACTCCTGGGGCCCAGGCAGGCAGGAGAAGAGAAAACTTACAGTGACAGCAGAGGAGTGCTTAGATGTGGGTGTCAGAGCAAAATGATAATGGAAAAGGTAGTAGACAATAGTGTACCTGATGACTATCATAACCATGCTCAAGGAAAGGCAATAACCTTGTTTCTTGACATTATGTCTCAACTAGTATGAATCAGAAACTGCTAAACCACAAGATTTATCAAAAAATCAGGTCATCATGGTTACTTTTGGCAGAAAAGACCTGCTGGAGGGCATCAGTTCCAACCTCTCTGTCCAGCACAGAACCAACTTTGAAGTCAGATCAAGTTTCTCAGGGTCTTGCCTAGTTCTAGACTCCCTGAGTGACCTGTTCCTATGTCCCACTTCAGTTTGTCCAAGTTCAGAAAACTTAGATACCCTTTCTCAGGCAGATATGATTGTCAAGTTTTACCTGAGCAGAAAACCTTTGAAATATTCAATGCTGCTAGGTAACATTGGGTCAAATTGTTAATTGCAGTGTAGATACTGGCAGTAGATGGCAGGTTTTTGTGACCTTTCTGACAGCTGTTTTCCATGGGATCGTCACTTGTATAAAATCAAGCATAGGAGCGGTATCTATCTGTATCTACAGAGCTCTCTTCTGTTTTCCCCTTGTTTTTGCCACAGCCAGAAGTGAACTTTTCCCTCTGCCTTCCCTCCTTTCTCCCAGTTAATGTGTTTCTAATTTAATGGGAAGGAGATCTTACTGGAAAATAACCTTTCATTTAGCTAAGTCTGGCCCTGCATTTCATCACCAGGTAAAAGAGTCATCTAACAGTCACCCCACTCAGCCTGAGGACCTAACTTGGTAGAGCTCAAGGTTCTCAGGGAAATCAGCTTTACAATTTACCCTCACATCCACCCAAAGCATATCACAAACCACAGCAATTTATCACAGATTTTTTAAAAGTAAAATCACCCCTCAGTAAAAAAAAAAGGACAAGTTAGTTTTGTCCCTATCCCAGTCACACAAACTAATTAAGAGTGTTTCAGCAATGTTTTGATTAGCAGTATTTGCTTGTTTCAAAGCTGTATGGCAAGGCCTCCAAAAGAAAAAAGAACGTGTACGTGTCTTGTGTCCAAAAATAATTAAAATTTGGAAGTGTGGACAATATTTATGTCGGCACCAGTTTTGGTTATGGCAGTATACCATCTGGTGTGTGGGATCAGCAGCACAAAGTCATTTTTCAGTTATTGAACAAAATAGCAGCTGTCTTTCGTATTTGTCATTTTTGCCCATTTTCCCATGCACCAACATCGAGTCTAAATGGGCAAAAACAAATTAGGAAAAAACGAAAAACAACCCTTGGCTAAACTTCTCTTTGAAAGCGCAAGGAGGTGAATACAGATTTCCTTGTGTGTGTTTCATTAACACAGAATCTTTAAGGAATAAGGGCTGTGCAGTTTTTCTGCCCATGTGTCTGTTTGTCTCCATTCCATGAGACTGAAGTTTTACTCTCCTGTCCAATCTTAATCATGTTTCTCAGGTACACAGACCTTTTGTTATGAGGTTAGTAAAATTTAGTGCATATTGCAGCTGGGTAAGAGAAACCATTGCTGGGAGAAAACCTGCAAGTTGCCGGTTCTTTTTAACCTGCTGGTGGCCAGTCACCACGTGAACGCTTCTTAGCAATTCCGCACAGCAAAGCTGGGAACCAGCCTCAACACTGGGCTTGGAGAATGCAGATAGTGAGGGGTTGTGGGGTGAAATGCATCACACTGATGCGAAATGGCCTCGTCACAAGGAGAGAAGCTGGAGTTACTACAAAAGGGAGAATTACAGCATTGCAAGATGTTCTCTAAGAAATGAAGCCTCATGAATTCTTCTGTTGGAAGAACTTGATACTTTGTGATTTAAAAGTCATATATAAAATTTAAGCCATGGTGATGTCTTATCGTAAGCAACCCTCTGATTAAATAGAATTACAGCAGCCTCCTTTCAGTTCTGAACTCTGAACTCTGATCTGAAGCTCTGCTGGACTTTTTGTGAATGCACAGTTCTGCTTTTAAGGAGTTTGTGTTTGGCCTGGGATTAGTATGCTCATTCCAAACCGTTTAGTGTCCTGTGTGGTAGTAAAATGTTGCTCCAAAACACTTAATTCACTGGGCCATTTATATGCTTTATAAGCATTTCTAAAAAAGCCTTTTCTTATTCAGTCACAAAATAATTGCAGATATGGCTAATGGATCATTTCTGGTGGTGATATAGTTGTTGTGGCATTAGGCTGTTTCATCTTTGAAGTCCTTTTCTCCTAGCTTTGAGAGTTCTCCAGCCAGCCTTCAGAAGAATTATGTGAAGCCAGGAAAGTCCCTTTGGTGTCCTGCACATCTGAAGTCACGCAGGAGGATCTACGTTTTCCTCAGGCAAAACAATCCTCTTTCAGGTAATGGCACTTTTCGGGCCAACAGCCCCTGGGAAAGGAAAACAACACAGAGAAAGCTGAAGTGAATAAACTTGATAACCCTTTACTGGGGAAGCGCCCTCAGCTTTTCACAGACAAGTCATAAAGAAAGTGCTGCAAAGGAATTGCTTTTGTAACAAACCTGGGTTACTTTCTCACGGGCAGCCAGAGAGGACAAAATGCTTGCAAGTACTGTGTTTTGTGCCAGACACCTTGGGACCATTCAGTGTAGTTTTGGAACTCTTGCAAGATTTTGGGATGAAAGGATGAGAAAAAAATTGATCATTTAAGTTTTCTTCAATGCTGTTTGACTTTACATAGCTCAGCATTTGTTCCTTTCAAGAGTTTGTTGAAGAGCAGGATAATAGTGATATTGCTCAGCTTTTTTATGTCGATATATATGCTTTATGAAGATGGGTTGTAATATCATAGATTTAAAGTTTAAGGAACAGAGACAGATAATGAGAGACCTTCTAAATTACCTCAGCTAAATGGGAAAATTGGAAGTATACATATTGATTGCATTTTTTCCCAGCCTTTTCCTCCCAAATCTGTATGGTAGTTGCATCTACTTTGGGGTAAGAAATGTAACTTCTAAAGGGCTTTTTGAACCACAAGTGTGATGTTACAATGCCAGTTCCTTTCCTGAAGATTAATGTGAGAGCTAATTAATTTTAAATATAGTAGGAGATGAAGATTCCAGCAAATGAAGCCTGAATACTGAAAACCCCCTAGTACCATCTCTTTCCTGAGTAGGTTTTGCTTTGGTGTCTCTGCTCTGGAGTGAAATGAATATTTGTCTAAATATCTCAAACAAACTTTGCATAGAAATGAAAGCAACAGCCATCTTCTTTAGTGCAGAGTAAATATTTTTTTAGAAAGATTTGATGTCCTTTTAAATATCTACTAAACAAATGTTAATTTACAAAATTTAAAACTAGTATTTGCTATTGTCAAAATTATCATCGATCAGTAGTAAATTTCCAAGAACACAGACATGCACATAATGCCTGATGAAATACAGTAGCAGAAGTTAAACTCATTTGACTTAAAAAGGGGTAGAACCAGCAGCAGGATAATCTCTGTGACGCGCAATACTTAACTACTTCTTTAGTACATATACGTCATGTAAAGAAGGGACTGCCATGCCTTCTCATGTTGGCAGGCAGAAAGGTTCACATGGGTACCGCTCCAATAGCAATTACTTGTAAGATGTATTTTCCAGCAATGTATTCAGGTATGATTTACCAGTAGTAAAAGATGGAGCATCCACCACTTCTCATGATACTTTGTTTCAGTATTTACTCATCCTGCCCATAATAACTACTGCTTATTTTTACTTTGATTTGGTATGGTTTCTATTTGAGTCATTGGCTCTGGTTATGCCTTTGACATATGCATTTTACAGATAAACATGGAAGACGAGAGCCTTCCAAGATGCTAAGAATTCAGCGTGACCCTGATGAAAACCCATGTCAAAATCCATTATTAGGCTTTTCTGCCATATCAGGCCAACACATGACTCGGTAAGCCATCTCTGGCTAGGAATTTAGCTTCAAGATTGAGTACATTTGAGTAGGAACAAAAAGCCCTCCTGTATGAAGTAAAATAGCTATTTCTGTTTTATGATTAATTAAAAATTGATCTTTTTTTTTTTTGTTTTGCTCAAGAGTAATAAACATTCCTGAGAGTCTGTCTGAAAAAAGAGTGGAACATGCAATTGTGAGAAATTACTTTGATTCTGAAATTGTGTGTTTATCCTGGATATGTCTGACATGTAATTTGATTATATCTCAGTGCAAGCCAGAATTAGAACAGCAGATTGCTTACTTTTAGGAAGAAGAGTAATCCAGAGCTTTATTGCTTACATTATTTGTGTAATTAGAGAAAGGCTATGTCTGATGTCACTGGTTTAATCTCCAACATAGTGGAGCATTTGCTAACCTACTGACAGTGAAGTCCAGCAGATTATGAGAGACATTTTAGCTAATCCACAACTGAAAGAATAATTTGTCTTTTTATAGTGTTATCATAACATTGCAACTGGAAATGAAAAAATAACAAAACAAAACAAACCCCCCCAAAAAACCCAGTTTCTAAATTATTCAACTTATTTAATAACTTCTGTAGATTTAGTTTAGATATTAGGAAGAAATTCTTTACTGTGAGAGTGGTGAGACACTGATCCAGGCTGCACGAAGAAGTTGTGGCTGCTCTGTACCCTGCTCTGTAACTGGCAGTGTTCAAGGCCAGGTTGGACAGGGCTTGGAGCAACCTGATTTAGTGGAAGGTGTCCTTTCCAAACAAAACCATTGTATGATTCTATGAAAGTCAATATTTTTATTCAAAGATAATGTGAGGATCATGTCTAATATTTACACAACAGCAGTACAATATTTGGATTCTTAGATAAAAGTCTGCTTTTTTCACTTTCAGGTCTGGCCTAGCAATAAGATCTCACATACACACCTCAGCCTCTGCCCTATGCCTGTTTGTTAATGAAATTTAATCTAACAGGTTTAATTCACTGATCATAAATCATTATTTAAATCAATGATCAGGAGAGCTTAAATGACGTATTTGTTTTTAACTTTTTTTGCATATTTACATTTCAATTAATGTTCTGTATAATGGCCTTCCCATTATAACTCATTTGAATCTTGACTTTCAGTTAAATTTAACCTTTACATTTGAAGATTCACCTTGACGTATGAAAGATAAAATTTCTTTAAGCTGAACAACTTTTACAGTGTCATATGTATTTAAATTGGTTTCTGAGTGTTTTCAACATAAAAAAATATGTAAACAATGTACTTCTTCGTTATATAGTACCTAATGTGTATCTTGGAATTTGCAGCAAGCCTCATTTGATTGGAAATGAGGATCCACTTACATGGAAACCAGATTTCCTTTCTGTTGAACTAGAAACCCTTCTTCACTTCTTAAACAAAAGCAACAACAATATCAGGTGCTTATATTGCTCTGTCATATAGAAGAAATACTGGCTGTACTTAGTGGTTTAACAGAACCAGGCGATGACCAAGTCTTTCAAACATTTAGAATTAATAGATCCTCTTTACATAATTTTTATTTCTGAACTGGAAGAGTACTACAAGATTCACCACTTTATTGAATTTTCATTTTCAACCAAGTAATTTGATTCAAGGCAAAAGATAATGTCTCAAAAAAAACCCCAAAATTAACTTTTTAGTCACTTTCTGTTGTAGATAATGAGTCAATATATTTCATCTTTCTTTAAACTTCCTGAAAACTTGTACTACTTCAATGACTAAAATTTGTTATGGTCGGTAGACTGATGGATAGTAACTAGGGGCATAGCAATATGTTCCCCTTCTGGTTTTAGGCATTTAATTCAGTAATTTTTATTTCGAATAGTGGCAAGCACTTTCTCGATCTACCTCTTAGGAAACTGCTATATATAACTTCAAACTTTAGCAGCTTCTGCTGTGCAACTTTTTTGGAGGTCTTTGCATATGTCAGCAGTGCTGACATATGATTGAAGAATTGCATGCAGCCATCATCTAATTTTTTTTGTAGTAAATAAAATGTGAGAGCATTGATAGAGAATATCTTCCAACTAGAACATGCAATCAATAATTTTTCCCATATATATATATATAAATAACACAAAGATAGATTCATGACAATTATGAAGTTTCAATTAGTGCTATATTTTAAGAGCTGAGGGGAAAGTTATGAATGTGTTTCAGAACAAAGAATAAGCAGGTGATACTATTCAGTCACCTGTGCCAGCACAGTTTCCTAATTACTGCTTTCGAAAGAAGAATTCTTCTAAAGAATTTTGTTTTTTCATGAATGTTTTCTGAACATTATCATGTGCCATAGAATGTAATGTTCATGATTTATTTATGTATATTTTTTTAATCTATCTACACTGGAACTATTTCAGAATTCTCCATATGGGTTATTTTTGAACATTTGCATGTGCCATAGAACCCTCCCCCTGAGGAATGCCGAAAAACTCTGAAAATTAAAAAACAGAAATGAAAGCACATTTGAGGTTGTTCAGCAGAGAAAAGGAAATTGATGCTGGTTTTAAAAATGAGAAGTATTAGTGTTTTATCCATTACTGCAGTTCAATTCCTTAATCAGTTACATTGAAGTGTATCATTTTATGAAGTTGGAGTTAACATAAAGGATTAAAGGTATTTTGCCACTAGTTCTGCACCAAGTTCAAAACTCACCCTCCATCTAGGAAATGGAGAATTGCTCTTTGATGCTATAAATATAGCCATTAATTAATTAATGTACTTCATTTTTTATTCCATCCTAATAAAGCTCATCATGATTTTAAGTTCATCTGAAACATTCATAAAATATAAACTGTAATTAAACTAAAAATATTTACATAAAAGTAGAGGAACTTTACAGCTTATTGTAACACTGACAATTTCAGATTGTTAGGAGTCTAACAAAATAATGGTCAAGCAACTTGGGCCAGGCAGCATAGTTTTTATTCAAGCAATGCAAGATAGATTCATTCTGCAGGAGTCTTTGGAAATTTTTCCTCTTGGCATGTTCTCTATGAGGGGCCATTATTAAATTCAAATATTAATCAAAAAATGGGGTTATGGATTTTGTAACCTGAATTATGAAATTAATTCAGTTGCTGTTAAAATACTACATATATTCATTTGACTAGAAATGTCTTTTCCTGATTAAATTCTAGTACACAGAAGACATGTAAAGGTGATTTTTTCCCCAAAGGCCAGTAGAAGATCACTTGTATCTTGTTATGCACAAAATATTGTAATACTTGCAATTAGCAAGGTCATCAATTTCTTCTGGGGAAAAACATTGTTCCTATGTTGCTTTTATATAAATATAAAATGTTCTGGGGAAGAAGCCTTTATTATAACCTCTCCCTTACTTTCAAGACAGGTGGAAGTTGCAAGAGGAGAATGAGAAGCCCCTTAAGGTGTAGCATCTCACCACCAACTTCCCTGTTAGCTACTTCTACAAAGACAGTCACATCCCTCTTTCCTCATCCATCTGGCTGTACATCCCCACTGCTTCCCTCTAGTTGGGTCTATTGGTTGTCCAGCCCCCTAAAAGCTGGGCTAGCTTTCCAAACAATTAGCAAACTAATGCAGGGGAAAAAAGTCTGCTGCTTCCAAGGTTGCTGTTTCAGTGAGCTGCACTGAATTGCTAGGGAGCTGGATAAACACCACTGCACCAGAAAAAATAAGATGGAGAGGTACAGAGTAAAAGCAGTTTGTGAGTCTGGCTTGAATAGCACAAAACTTCATTTTCTGAGCCTGCAGCAAGGGATGTGTGCTCTGCTGTGGATAAGTGCCTCATCAGTACTTGCTGATGGAATTAGCTACAGAGGGAAACCTGTGCTTGTACAAAAAAGGGTATTTGATCTTTTTCCTCAGTCCTTCTTTCCCTTCTTTATGCATTCATAGCCCAGAAGTAAAGCTAAAATATGTTACAAGACAGGAACCAGTCTGCAGGGTGTTGTGGCCAGATGTTGCTTTGGACATGGGGATAGCTGGAAAAGATATGCAGACCAAGATAGCTACAGTTCTAAAGCTCCAAGACAGAGACGTTTTGTTGACTAAGAATGGACTTGGCTGAATCAGGAGAAACACTTCATGACAGCCTTCTTTTTGAGTAAACACATATTCAGCTGTATGGAAAAAATACAGTCAAGGCTAGGACGTAATTGCTGGGGTACTCAAAAGTGAGATTGCACAAAGGAGTACTTCAAAGGCAGTACTAGAAAATCCTACTGTATATGTACACAGCTTGACTTCTTGCCACCTCTGCATATGCAGTATCTCTGTAAATAATTCCGTGAGTAAAGACCTTGGCATTCTTTTGTGTTATTTATTATTTAGTATGCAGTTCATGAACCACTGGGGAGAATGAGTTTGTTGATGTACCAGAGGGACTTGACTGAACATGAAGTGGGAAGACTGTATAGTTCAACATGTTTTCCATGGATAAATGTCAGCACTACATTAACAATTCGCCTAAACTTGTGATTAAAGTGCGATTTGTAACTGGGCAATAATAGATTATATGCCAAAAAAGCAAGCAGGTTTTGCTTGGCTAAAGTGATATGTTGACTGCATCATGAGTTGCAGTAGCTCTATATGAAAAGAATGAAAGTATTAAAATGGTTCTGTTACCCCTTTCTGAGGAAACATTTACATTTGTTTCCTCTTGTAAACATTTGAATTTTCAAATAAAACATTTTGATCAACAAAAAACTATTTCATATTGCCCATTAAACCAAAACCATAATGTTTGAACATCTGTAATGTTCATGCCAACAGAGTATTAATCTGCTGGGAACTGAAGTCTGTAGTACACTGGATTTTGAAGTATTTACATCTTTTCCTCTCAGTTTCTCAAAGCTTCTGTTTTTAACTCCCGGAAGCACTCCACATATGTCAGAATTGTGGAGAACACACCTATCTACAGGGCTTCCTTCAACCAGAAGCTGAAAGCAGCCCCTCCGTCAGTTAGGTTTTTCTGTATGAGCATGCTGTGTGACAAGCTGAGCAAGACTCTGCAGCATACAGTGAATGTGGCAGGATTTCTTCTGCACTGATCTCTCTGGCCCTTGAAGGCTGTAAGGGATACACTGTGGAAGAATAACTCCAAACTGGAGTGAAATGTCTTGGGCTGGAGTCTAATCTGTGAGCCTGGGAATCAGGAATGAGAGAGGGAATGAGGAAGAATGGATGGCATGGGAAATGAGATGCAGTATAAAAAAGCTGGTAGCTATTGCTCTGTAGTTATTAAAGGTAGGGTTGTAAAGCCAATTTTGAGGGAAAGTGCAGCATTGAGAAGAAAATAAAGGCTGTTCCAGATAGGGTCCTAATGGGGAAAAATAGGAGCTGAAAGCTCTTATGCATCTGCAAGCTGAAAGCCTGCTTCCACCTATTTTCAGGGGGGAGTTCAGCAGCCTAGGCTTTCGGAAAACAGGAGGAGAATAATGACGGAATTCTATCACATCTGCAATAGGAAAGGCTATTAATGGTAGAAAGACAGGTAAATTAGAAGTTTCAGAAGGGCTGTTCAAATTGAATGAAGTACTTAGCTAAACCACAAATCCTCTCCCATAAGAAAAACAGGTTGTGTAGTTTTATAATTTCTCCTGGGAAAATTAGTCAAGGCTTCTCACCTGATACCATTCTATTTTTACTACTTAACAGAGCCACAGTTAGGAGTTGGAATGATGGAGTTTAATCTTTAGAGTCAAGATCTTGTCTTAATTGTATGCTAATGCAAAATTTGCATTGGTGTAGACTGCATGCATGGTAGTGTACACTCTTCAGTTGTTTTAGAATTTGGAAAGTTGTTTAGGCAATGTCTATCAGGTATTACATACATTGCTATGTATGTAATAAATATTTAGGCAGCATTGTCTAGTGGTGATGACAATAAATTAGAAATACTTTGCTCAATTCTATTAATAACAATGCAATTTTCAACGAGCCAGAAGTAAAAATAGCATACATTTCAACACTGTTTATCTTGCAATGCTTTAGACTACCTGTATTATATGCACAGTGTCTGAACTTATAATGCAGGTTCTTTGAGTGCCATTTTTTATCAAAAGGACATTTTTCTTCACTTGAAATTTCATGCAGTTGCTCATCCTGTGCCCTAATGGTCTCTAAAATACTTTGCATTTCTCTTTGTCTAGGAAAGTGCCACAGGAGGTGAATCAGGTGGAATGAGAGATTATAATTTTATTTTACAAAAGGTTTTCCAAAAGCATTTATCTCATTTGAAAGCTTAAAAGTTGTCAGAGGGGCAGACCTCCATTATCAGGAGAGCAGTAGCCACCAAATTGTGTATGGTTGTAGGAGCCTTTGCATTCTTATTCTCCAACATTGTCACAAAGGTGTAGTCCAGTCCTAAAGGCCTGCACTCTGAAACCCATCATATCCTGTACTCTAACAGTATGGCTCAATCCTAGATTGGGCTATCTCATTTAATCTGTTTCTGGCAATTGTCCACAAGACTTATGCACTGTCTGTGATGAGCTTAGAGTTTGGATACCTTTAAATTAAACTTGAAAGTATCTAGCCAACATGCTGTGGGTAGTAAATTAGAAGTGGATTATTGCTTTGTTTGGGAATATTTGTATGTGGGAAAGACAATGTACTTTTTGGGTACTTCATACATCTTTTAAAAGTATCTGACATAGTGGAATTAGTATATGTTGGAAGAATGTGCTTTACCTTGCCATTGGATCAACTAAGAACATGCACATTCATTTATGTACCAATGATCAGCTCATCAGCAGGAACTGGCTAAGTACCTTAATGTTATCATGTGTACATATTCTTAATCATCTTCAAAATAGTTTTTCTCCATCTGAGAATATTGCAGAACTGTAATTGGCAGTAGTGTCTGAGCCTTTAACCGTTGCTGTGAAATACAATCATCCACACAGATAATATTCTGCAAGACTGTTTCCAGCAATGGGTTTGCGAATGTAACAGACTAAAGAAAATCCTGCTTCTCTGGATCAAAACCTAATCAAAACCCCTTCTGCTAATGAGGGACGAGACCAGAATAGTAGAAAACATATTGTAAGCAGTGATCAATTAGCTAAGCAAAAATGTCTGATTTGGGGATTGAGCCAGACGTGCTGTGAACCGGGCTGTCAGGCACAAGTGGTGCTGAATAATGCTAACAGGAGATAAAGGAGAAGCTATAATCATCCCAGTCTAAGGTGTGTCTTCTAGTGGACTGATCACAGCTAGTTGCCTAAAGATCTGTCTGGCCCTGGAACAAGTGAAGAGACAAGTTAGGCAATGTTTTGACCACATTCATTCAGCTCGAGAAGGACTGTGATACTGGGGGGAAAAAAAAAAGAAATCGAAATCAATGCAATAGAAATCCATTGAGATAACAAATATAGGAGTATTTTCCTTTCTATAATATGGACCTGATAATGAAGTATTAGAAGACTTAGATCACAATAGTTTGTCCCAGACCTGGTTGCCTGCTAAAGAAAGTAGGCCTCCTCCACAGTAATTAAAGCCCCTGGTAGATATAAATTTGACAGTACTGCTAATTATCCAACCTTGTTCACTGAAAGGGAGCTAGTTGCCTGTAAAGCAGAATAAGTGTAGTATAATAGAAATGACAAAGAGACTCAAGAGTTCAAGAGAAAAATAATACATTTGGGATTAGGAGCGCAAGCATCTTTATATAATTTCCCCTTGTATCTATGCAGACCTAAAATTGGTTCAGCAGACAATTGTGAAGAGCAAAGAGCTAATGTGACTCATGAATGCTGGCCCTCCTGTTGGCTTGATTTTGTTTTTCTCTCTGACTACTTCTGTTTTCATTAGTGATCCCAGTGAACCAGTATTGTGTGCTTAACTCTGCTGCTCCTCATCATGCTCAAACGAGTCAGGCTGCAAGAATTGGGCTGGCCTTGCTTAATAAAACATAATTTTTTGTAAATCTTTCTGTCTTTAGCCAATAATGAAGTATTTATATAAAGTAACACTTTTTCTTTTTTTCTTTTATTTATTTTTTTTTTTTTTAATTGCCATAAACCAAGAGCGGGAAGAACAAATAATTGGATAAGGGATCCACATGTCAGGCTTAAATTTTTTCAAGCGTTCTGTAAGTCACTGGTTGTGTCCACACACCCATCTGCATTTTTAAGCAATTTATTGCATGTTCAGTAGAAACAGTATTATTTATTTCCTAAAGGATGAGCAATTAGGAATGAATATCATTAATACATGTGGATTTTTTCCCTGGCTCTTATCACAGTGCCAACAAGCCATCCACTCTATGCTTCAGTAGGTTTTATGAAACACTTGCAAATGACAGGCAGATGGCCTCTTTGGGTTGCTGTATTAAACAGTGAAGATTAATATTACCACCCTGCATGCTGTACGTTCACTCACATCTTGTCTGCCAGAAGCTGGTTGTTTTCAGTGCCTTTGCTTATAAGTACTTGTGGTCTGCTCTATAATTGAACAAACAAACAAACAAGCTTGTCTAATATTCTTAAAAAAAACCCCAAAACTCTCAATAGTCTGAAGAAATCTCTCTCTAAATAAATAACTTTCCTCATAAAATACTAAGAAGCTATCCATCCTCAGTGAATTTATATATAATCCTTTTCAGCTTTTTTAAGAGACCACAGTACCTTTGTATGTTTTTGCTGTCTGGTTTCCATTGAGGAAGACAATGTTTATTGTGACAGCTTGACAGCTTAAGGGAAAACAGCACATGACAGTATGCTAAGGGTATCAGCTGACTCCATATCAGCTCCCTATGCAGAAGTGTTTTTATAGAAGATAGCTTTCACCTAAAAGTTGTTCTTCCCAGCACTTGAGGAAAACAAATCTACATTGTCCTTAGGCCAGAAATAGGATGGAATTGGATATTTCTAGATTGTCAAAGCTTTGGAGCATACCTGGTAAGGTACAGGTTCATATCTAGCTACTGCTCTGCCTTGATTTCCCAAAGCGGAAGAGCTCCAGATTATTTCCACTTAGAAATAGGAATTTCTAAAGAATAAACATGTCCATGGAAGATATTTATTTTATCTTATATAGTAGCATATCCTAACCTGTAAATCATTGATTAGAAAACTAGCTGGAAGAGTCATCTTTACTTCCACTTCTGTATAGCATTATGCACACTAAACATGCATTTAAGTGACAATCGTTTCTTCTCTTCAGCACCCCTGAGGAAAAACTTGCTGGCTGAATTATTTTGATCTAGTCTTTGACACAATTTTTATCCACTTAGTTTCTTTTTTCTGTATTAAATGACAGCAAAGAAATAATTTTTATGCCTTATTACTTTGAAGGTATTGTATCTCTGTCATTCAGTAAACATCTACCATGTTAAACTGTCCCTTTAGAGGTCATAAAAGTATCTGAAAAGCTGCCTCGTGCTATATTCTGCAGCTCATTGCTTTTCTCTTTTATAAATGTTCTTGTTCATGCTGATCAGTGAGTTCATTGCCTGTGATACTACAATCATCTTCATCTTTCAGCCTCGCTACAGCCAGTCACAAGCCTTCCTGAAGCAATATTTGATCCTGAAGACTTCATGAATAAAAAGCTGAATTGGGCAAATCAAGTTAACGTGAAAGCTGTGTTGGAAAGTTCCAGATATTTTATTTCCTTTGGTATGTTATTATAAGTTATTTTTCCTGAGGAGTTCATTAATTGGCTTTGACTGGATTAGATGAAGATTTTTTTCCCTCTTAGTACTCAAAATATGAAGACCTGGTCTAATCTCAAAGAGGTAAGTTAAAAAAGAAAAAGAAAGACAATTACAATGTTATTAAGGGTGTGTTATTGTTTATAACACTGAGTCAAATCTTGCTACCTTGTTCAGTTGTATTCTTCTGAACTGAGAGAGTAGACCAGGAGGCTTGTGTTTTAAGAATATGGAATAGTTCATCCTGTATGGTGAACATCCCCAAAACATTATGCACAGCATGAAGTCCACTAAGCCCATGCAATGTAACTAAGCCCATGCAATGGCTAATGCCCCCATGTTGCTACTCCTCCTTGCAGTCATTTGCATGAACTTCTGGAGGCAGCTGGTGCTTGAGATATGAGACAAAAACACAGTCTAAGTGGATGAGTGAGGAGGAAATGGACAAACATCTAGGAAAATTATAACTTGGTTTTGACAGATGTTAACTACTTAACCTTTTATGCAGTGGGTTAAGATTTCAGAACCTTGGTTATTGATGTTATAGCCCAGGATTGCACAGTGGCTTTGGTTGGAAGTTACAATGATTTCTTCAGAAAAGGGAAGATGAATCTCCTGAAGGTGATGCTAACAATAAAGGGGGCCTAAGAAAAGGAGGCTAGACTAGATTTCAAGCCTGTAGGCAGGTGAAATTATATGAGGTGCCCCATTTTTTTAGACATCCTAAAAACAAATGAAAAAAACTTTGTAAAAATTAAGTCACGGTCCATGTGTTTTTCTTTTAAAATAGTACCTTATTTAATCTTATCACTCTGAAGTAAAAGATTGCAAAACCTTCAAGCATACTATGAATATTTTGTTTCAGTAATAGATTAATCTGACTTTTAAGAATGTCTTTATCGTAAAACTGAACAGAGCTTACATCAGCATTCAGATGTGGTTAGATCTTGTCTGATAAAAGGCTCTTTGATTCAACAGAAAAGCATTTATAAAACATCAGGCATATGTATCTGATGTTTATAAATTTATTCAGTTTAGCCTTTACAACCCCTACATCATGGGCACCACCCTCAGACCATTTCAGTGTGCCTGTAAGTCCCATAGTTGTAACTTTCCATCTCTTCTAAACAGAAGCCTTGGGATGGTCTTTTAAATCACAACTGTTTTTTGTACTAATGACTAAAAAATTAATAAATTAGTCTTTCTTCTACTAAAATAAATACGGCATAAACACAGTTAAGTATACAACTGGGAAAACAAGTTTGAGCGAAAGAAGGTAAATAGTTCTAAGTTTTCAGTGGCTAAAAGCAAATATTTCAGTGTTGCTGATTTTAATGATTTTTCAGTTTTTATAATTAGAAAGTAGTTCTTCATAAAGGTAAATGATTTCATTATATTTACTTGAATAGCCTGACTAATTTGATTTCATGCCATCTTTAGCAATGTATGTTGCTAAAAATAATCATGATAAGGCTATGCAAATTTAGCTATAGATATTATAATTGGATTGTGTACTCATGTGAAATTATAGTCAATTTTTGAGACTTGATCTCACATTAAGGCTTCATCCATATGGATGTAAATGCCTGTGATAATAAGTATTGAAGAAGGACTGCAAGCAATAAAATTAAATAAAAATGCCCACACTAGTTATACTGTACCCGTGTAAGAACAAAAGCAACCAACATATTCTGTTGTTTAAATTTATCAAAAAAACATATAAAAAAGGGAAAATATTTACACATGCATCTGATAGCCAGCTATTACTTTTTCTTATGTATATTCATTGGATCTTTATTTAATCTTACAAAATTCATCACATGACCTTTGTGTATGTGTGATACTAACAGAAAATTTTATTACAGAGCTTCCCCTTCCAGTAGTTCTTCTGGTTGTTATTTCTTGATGTTACCTGAGAGTGCGGATAAATTAAAGTCTTGCATTCAAGGAACGGTACCACAAAGGGAACATGCATATCAAATGTGCATGTGTATATCTGAAAGCAAGAAGAAAATCTCATGAAGCACCAGATTTCTCAGTCCTGCTGCAGTCAATTCACCTTTAGAGCTGCAGAAGCTTGACTGCTTGATTGTGGGTTATTACAGTGGTAAAAACAACTGTGGTGCTAATAGGTTTTCCTTTTTGTAAAAAAAAAATGAGCTGAAATAAAGAAGGAAATAAAAAGAATTCCAAAGTTATTCTGAAGATAAGGACTTTTTCTTTAGCAAAATGGGCTGTTCTTGGAAAAGTAGTGTTCAAACAAATATAAACTGTGATGCCTATTCAGACTATACTGTGCAGGTATCTCTGTACATGACACTGAGAGTTCCTGCCTGTACTTTCTGCCTAACTACTTCTTCTTTCTCTTCCACATGTCATATAATTTCTGCCTATTTATTACCATAATCAGTGCATAACATAGTCATCTCTTGATTGATTTTGTGTGCAAAAGTGCTTCAATTTGTGTTAAACAGCAAGGCAACCAATTTTATTTTGTATTTTTAGAAACAAATGAAGTTATGAAGTTGTATAGCCTAAAAATTGTTTATAAATAAGAAAAGAAATCAGAAAAAATGATTAAAATGTTGAATTTAAAAGTTTGGATACCATTGTATCTGATAATATTTAGATCAATATTGACACTAAAAAGGCCTATTGTACTTTTTCAGTTTAATGTCATGATTTCACAAACAGCATGCTATTTCTTTAGACGGCCTGGGCGCTACTACCAAGGTGCCATAAAGTGATTCTCTGGGTTGGTTGGAAAACACATTTTACAACTACTGTGTTAAAACTTTAATTAAATGACAGTCTATGAGAGTTTTGTACAGAATGTAAAATATATGGTAGCAAAATACTCTTTGAAATGCACATTTAACTCTCAAGTAAAGCGGCTTATTACAAAGCCACATTTCTTTCAGCAGCTCCTCAGTTGTGCTCTGTGGGCCACCAGCCATCTGCAGAATGTTCTGTGGGATGCTGTCTGGAGAACGCAGCGGACAGTGTGGTGTTCATTTGCTTTGTTTCCATTCTTTTAATTGCACAAAAAGAAGTTAAAAATCTGTCAGTAATTTCCCAGTGCAGTCTAGCTTCACTCTAACAAACCCCAGGGAGTCATGGGGAATTGTTCTTCCTAACAGGGCTAGTCCAGCAATTTGCTGCACTGAAATAATGAAGAGACATCCAATTTCAACTACCCAGTAACAAGTTGCGCTTTTATGGCAGTTACTTCACACTGCTCAACATTTAAAAAACACTTTAAAAAGAAAATGATAAGGAAAATAAAATGTCAAAATGTGCCTATGGAGGCTAAATCTGGCATGCTGTGATAAAGACAATGAAAATAGGGCTTCTACCAAGATCATCTTCTGTACGCATACATTCTGATATGCAAGAAGATCATGCTTTCCTGCTGTTGAAACTATTAAAAACAGGGTGGACAATGTGACTGGTTTTAAATGAAGTTAGTCAATGTTTGCTTTCCTTGTACACATATAGCATAGCAGTGAATAGGGTGGAATTCATTTTTTGTTAAAGGAACTGATCACTGTGGTTGCCATAATCTGTGGAGAGGTGGGGTCCACAATGTTTTTCATCTGATGTCACCTATGTTATAAAGCTTATGATTCCTTGTTTTACTCCCCATTGCACCATCCCATAGTATATACTAACAGGGTAAATTCACGGCTCCCATTTAGAGTCAACAGAGACAACATTTATGCCAGAGATCTGTTTAGTTGCTCTTAATCTCAACAGGCTGCTCTAATCAATTTATTCAGGCAAACCCAACAAGCATAACCTTTTTTTTTTTTTTTCTTTTTAATAATGTGCAGTGATTGTTGCTCCACTTTAATGTAATTTTAGCTCAATTTAATTTCAAGCCATCTCAGCTGAATTACTAAATAATAACATTAAAAGCAAAATAAACCTGAAAAAACGGATACGCACTCAGATCTTGTTCTGACTGCAATTCAGAAAACTAAAACCAGGCAATAAAATAGCTTCTAATTGCTGAAACAAAGATATATTTTTTAATAAACTCGATGGAAGCATTAAATCCCTGGTGTTAATATTGGTCATATACATACAGGCGTCTGCTTCTTTTTGCTCCAATCACTTTACCAGCATTAGTGGGCATTAGCAATTTTATGTAAATTCATTATTTTTGATGTCTTTTTAATATCAACATTTACTATCAAAATAAATGTTACTTAATTAGACATGCCATGGTTCTATTATCCAGCATGTTCTAATTGGGCAGGGCAACTTTTACTGCTTTATATTATAATAACTGTACATTTTTACAATTTGTTTCTATTTGTTCAGTTTCTACGTTTGTTCAGCACTCCAGCCATGATCCACTGGGTTCTTTGGTAGGGAGCTTAGTAGCAGCTCAAAAGACAGAGAAAATAAAGACAGTTTTCAAGATCTGATGTAGGCTTGTCACTGGTTCCTCTTTCTTTGGGGAGAGAAATCTGGAGAACTTGCTTTAAAGCTGAGATACGCTGTGAAGATATGTATGGCTCCAATGTTTGGGATTAACATTGCTAGAAAGATTGTAGAGGATGCAGAAGCTTTAGATCTCATGAAATACCATGTCTAAAGGTAATCATCTGTGGTGGTAAAGACAGTATACCTCACAGAACTAAACTGAGGTATTCATCAGCAACTGACAGACACAATGTTCACAACTTTCTGATGTTCTCATTTATTTTGGTAGTTCTGCTGGTGTTTGTGATGATTTCTTGTCTCGGATCTCATAAAAGAACTTGCAGTAGTGCTGGTATGATCACATAACTTAAAAATTGATTTGTAACTGACAGACATGGTCCAGCATTGCTTTAGCTGCCACCCTGTGAGAGGTCAGGTACTTGCCCCAGCACGTCCTCCTTGGGAGGAATGCTCTGTAACAGTCACAAAACAGTGCTTCATTGTTTGCAAATACAAATTTCAATGCAATGGTTTGTAATGTGCTTCTGTCACTTACTCACTGATGATACTAATAGCATACAAATGTAAAAATACTTTCAATCTGATATGTTTTTAAACTGTAGTTGTTCTCTAAAAGCTGAAATGATGTAGCAAACATTTTTTCCTAAAGAACTTATTTTATACTTTTTTTTGCCTTGTACATCAGTTGTGCATACTAAGACATCATTTCTTTGGCTTTGCAAACATGTACTGATTTGTAGAGACAGAAGCTTGTCAAATGTATAATACATATGCTATCCTAGTTAAAACATCTGTTATATAACTTTTCCGGGGTCAGAGCACTTAATTATGACTTATTTTCATGCATCATTGTACTCCACAATTTTCAGACAAATTCTATACATTTTGCTGCGGTAAAAGATATAAATCCAACCATTCCTTCTCCATAAATTTCTTCTGTGAACTGTAAAGAAGCCAAAGAATGATAAATGATAATATTTGGCAGTTGTTTAACATGGAAAAAGAAAAGTTCATGTTCAATGTATCCCATTTAATGCTTAAAAGTAATGATTTCTGCTATTGATGCAGTGAATCTAGAATAATCTGACTTAGATGACAATCATATTTACATTTTAGGTTTTAATGTGCCCTAAAACATTCTGCTTTCTAAGAAGAAATTGAATAATTACTCATACTAATAATAACAACTTTTTTTACCTCTTGAAAATCATTGATCCTGCTTCTTCTTAAATTAATTGTAAAAATTCCAGTGATTTTAAGAGGACATTCATTTTCCATGCTTACTGATGATATGGAGTCAGCCAGTGTTCAAGATGAAATCCACCTGATCAAATGTAGGCCTCTGCTTATGGGCAGGACAAATCATTCCCCAGGCTCTGCTGACTGAACTGTCCATGAACACAACAGTTGAGAACTAGATCTGATGGAGACATAAGTTGTAGACAGCAAAAATAAAGCATGCTTAGCCTTACCTTTCATCCTTTACCCCCTCCTCCTTCAGAGGTCTTCTATTCTAGTAGGCTGAAAACTAAAACCTCTTCTTGTAATCATCATTGGTCAGCATTTGGCCATCTACCAAGGACTGCACATTTTGCCTGAGTGACTGCTGTATAAACAGCTCATATTTCAGAGGTTGGAACTAATGCCTCAAAAATGCAGCTTTGTAAGAATGTGCAGTTAACAATTTTTGGTTCGTATTTTCAGAGTTCATCATTCTGGATTTCAAAACACCCAGCTGTATTTGTCTGAGAAAGGTCTGTTATGGATTGTAAGTAGACACTTTGAAGATGTTTATTTAAACTGAATATTTATGTGAGTTTATAACAGATAGGGGGATATTTAAACAGGATAATAATTCTCAAAATTACTTAGACATACAATAAACTTAGAAGGAAGAAATAACTGATGTCCCTCTAAATTCAGAACTATGCTGTCAGCTGGCTGATCTCTGGTTATGTATGGGAACTACAACAGGCAGAAACAAACCCCTAAAGCTGTTAACAATCTTGTCTTGTGAATCTTTCTGTCTTCCAAACATCAATTTAGGGTAAGGACTGTTAGAGCTGCTTCATCTGCTGAGAAATCAGTCTTTTAATGGGCTACCTAGAAGGAAAATAATATTGTCTCAATCTTGCCTCATAAAAGTCTTTTTTTTAGTTTTTGAGGGGATCACACATCTTAAACAATTAGGCTTTTCACTGTGACTTTGGAATGTTTCTTCTAAGGTGAAAACCTGTTCTGTAGCAACTAGGCTGAGTGCAACAGCTCTTACTGTATGACAGTTTCTGCCAGATGTTTCTGAGAAGGTTACTACTTTATGAGAACTTCAAGCACAATTTGTTACTAGCAACATCAGAATTACAGTCACTTGGGTCACCTTGCCTGAGAGGAAAGCTGTGCATCAGCTGAGTTCGGGTCACTGACTGGGCACACTCCAAAACCACTGTGAATGTGCTATGGTGGCATATACTACGGTGCAGGTGGCTTCAGCAAGGGTGCAAAGAAAACGCTAGAGGAAACTGAAAGCAGCTTGCTCAGCCATTAGTTTCTTGGGAAATTTAGCCTTAAAAAAGAGATAGATGCATCCCTCTGACTTTTTAATCAGTCAACCACCCTCCAGCTTATCAAATAGTCTCCCAAATCTCTCCATACTTCTTTGAAAAATAATCATAAGAAGACTGATGAGTAAGAGTAACTGGAAATATAACAGCATCAAAGTGTCTCAAATTATCTTGTGCCTTGTGACAGTGAAGTGGAAATACGCTTGGTAAAGCAAGCAACTAAGGACGTAAATGCTATTCATGCCTTTGCAGGAGTTCAGGGTTCACCAGAAATGAAGAATTAAAATCTAACTGGAAAGCTTAATGTTATAAACTGACAAAATTTATGGCATTCTGAAAGTTGATTTGCTACTGTGTAGCCACAATAAGACTTGCATATGAATGGTCTTGCTTGGTAGCAGCAGGACAAAGGCATGAACTGTAATTAGCAGTAGGTGGAAGTGTACTGTAATGCAACCTGAACTGCATAAAAGACCGAAGTAGAACTCAGTGATTGCCTGTGATAATGTGCTCTCTCACTTAGGCTTTCTGATCTGGCACAATCAGATCTCAGTAAAATGAAGGTCAACAGGGCTATGGCTAACCTGCCAATGGTAGCAATAAGAATGGAAAAAATGATGGTAGGTAATATTGTGACTAACTTTCTGATCATCATATTGTCTTGTCTCTTTTTCTCTCCTTGAGCAATTTCTTGAGAGACTCATGTGGCAAAGAAAGGAGGCTAATTTGGTGACCAGGCAGAACTGAGGCTGCATCAAGAAGCCAGGGAAGGGTCAGAGGATTTTTCACAAGGAGAAGGGTCTGCAGAGCAAGACCCAGCAACTGCTGTATAAGCAAAGGTCAGAAAGTTATCACTCTTATTGCCTATGAAAAATGTGACAATTACCAAGGTCACACAGAAGGATTGCTGCCCTTGATACTTACAGTCTAACATTTAACACTCATCAGAAGGTTAAGTGCCTCTTCAAGTAAAAGACCATCTAACTTGGGAAGAGTAACGCTGAGCTCAGGTTGACATAAGATCTGATAAGAGCTAGAATAGTTCTCCTTGGACTTTTTGCCACAGAGATGTGATCAGATCACTGGAAGAGGAACATCAGTATCAGCCTATTGTACTCCAACGAGCATAATGACATGGCTGAAAACCTGTGTTTATGTTTTGAAACATGACGAAAAAAGAAGCAATGAAAAACGTCATAATTTTGTGAAATCTGCAATGGATTTCTTCTTCCCTCTAAACCTCTTAGTCCATCCAAACTAGAGTTTCATAAACAAACCAAAGAAAGACAATATATTTTTATTTTTTAAAAGAACTTCTGAAAGTTAGAACCTTTTGTGAGTTTAGAGAAAAAAACAATTTTGGGGAAGGTTTTGAATACTTTTTTTGTTTGTTTCACTGGTTTTGTTTTTTGCATTTGTACTAGATAGCCTGTATAAATTCATGAAGAATTGCTATATGAGCTTTTTATTGTTATTGTCTAAAGGGCCTGTATCTATTTTAGTATTTATTTCTTTCTGCCAGTCCAAGTAAATCTCTTTTTTTTTCTAACTAAAATGATGTACTCATTAAATAGAAATGCAAAGAAAGAGATATTCTCAAAATATATCAGCATTAAATCAAAACAAAATCATTTTCTTTGGGCTGAGTTTAATAACAAAACAATCCCCTACTGCTGGAGAAATGAGTTTGAGAACCACAAATCAGTTAAAACCTCAGCAACTTCTGAAAAGAATTCTTTCTGATCACATGCGTACAGGGTTCCTAAGAAATACCAGCCCACAAAACCAATACAGCAAACCCTGTAATCCTTGTGAAGACGCAACATGACTTGCTAGTGGTATAAGGTGTGTCTGCATGCATGATGACCTCTTCCCATGAGTTAGTACCTAATGAAAAACCTCACGATTCTGTTAAAGTGCTATCATATCCAAAGAAGCTGATCTGAACTGGCAAGGTATGCTGTTGTGTGATTGTCATCCTATGAATATGACCATGCACCTTTTGATCTGATTGGAAGTTGGCCACACCTGTTTGCTTTATGTTATATGGGTCCACCTATGATGGAACACAGGTTTTCAAAATGGATATACATTAAACTCAGGATAAAACTGGTCAAACACAGTCCAAAGTAGGCTGGGAGACCATTGGGGTTATTCCCCTTAAAGACAAAGTAAAATTTAAGTTTTTATCCTCTTAGTAACTCGGCAAAGCTCCTTGCAAGCTAATTATGGAATACCGTCTGGGTTAACCAAGAATATTAGCTTTTCTTCTGCATAACTGTTGCTATCACTGCAGATGCTCAGATTGAGCTCTTTGTGTGCACGAATTGGATTGCAGCTTAAAAAAAAATCTGTCAGGGTTGTATTTGGATCATAGTCATTGCTTCAGCAGGTCTGGAGAAGATGGTGGAATGGTGAAACAGGCTTTTATAAACCCTGTAAGCAACACCATCACTAATGCTGCCACTGAGCTTTCTAATTTAGAATTGCTGCAACTAGTTTCTAAGTGAAAGAAATGTAAGAGGCACTGTAAATACTGGGTTAGCTGGAAAGCAAAAGCAAACAGGGATCAAAACCTGCAGAATCATATGCCTCTCTATATTCCAAAGGCCAGAGGGCGGGTTCAGATATACTGGGGCTATGCTATATGCAGGAGAAGAAGAATTGTTTTCTCAAAATGGTGAAAGTTCATAGTATAAACTTAGTGCATTGTGTGTATCTATATCAAGCTTTTTAGTGCAGTACTAGAATTTGCTCCCTCAGAAGCATAGAAGTGGGCCAGTAGCTGAGATGGCAAATTGTAATTAATTTGGATATTTCTCCCTGTTTTGCTTTGGTCGTGTTTACATCTATAAATAAGAAGGGACAAGGTGTGCTCTCTGGCCATGCTGGCAAGTGCCCTGGAATAACCCATATCACAGTAAACTTTCTTTTGCCTTGCCCTCTCTGCATATAGGGAGTAGTCCCTGTTTCAAGCAAAACCCCTGAGCTGTGGACAGTGCTGTGTGTGACTTCCCTTTTTGTGCTTTAAACTGAGGTAAATGGCACCAAAGTAAAGCTGAAACGTAAATACAGCTATGGGTCTGGGTAGAGATGCTGCTACTGTGTGGCTATGCGTAGCTGAACCATGGAGAACTGCTTGCTGGAGACATTAGCTCCTTGGCTTTGGTAAAACTCTTTGTGTCCTTCAAGCCAAACACGTGAATAAGTGTTTTGCTGGAAGAAGGCCTCTGTTTTGAAATATTACCTTCAAGGAAATATGTCACTCCTTTCTCATTTCTCTTTCAACGCTTCTACTGTTGCCTGTAAAGGGGACACCACCCCACTTCTCTTTCCTTATTACTGTAGTTGTAATCCCCATCCCTATCTCTCTCAACCTAGCCCCATCTCTCTTTTTCCATTTCAAAATTTTACCCCTTCCTATGCATTCAGATCCACCCTACATCAGATTTTTTCTAGACTAGTCTGTGAGTGACTCACTGTATCCATCCTTAATTGCTTTCATTATTTTGCACATTTGTATGAAGTGTTGGGCGATAACTGCTGTTCATTGTGTAGGCTGCTTCTTTGTACTAAACCCAGGAAGGTAAAGAAGATTTAAAATAGAAGAAATCCTATTTTCAATCACTGCTTTCCTCTTGTGATAGCTGATAAATGAGAACATTAGGAAAATAATTTTTTTTGGCCATTTTTACTGTTAGATGAACCTGAACTTAGAGACAACACAATGGGGAAACTGCTTTTATACTGTAGTGCGTGGTTAAGCTGATCCTAAGAGCTACACTTGATAGAGTTTTTTCATAATTGACAATTCAGGCCATTCTTTTATTTTCCACCTATTTTGATAATATCTGAGTAGGCATGCACTGAGTCGACATATATTTTTAATACTACTGGCTTTAAGCAGAGCAACTGTAGAATTTCTTCAGATTCATGTATGATGAGAACTGAATGTAAATTGACAAGGCCTGTATCCCCACATAAATGTGTCACATAAGCTTGAGAATGCATCCTTCAAATTATTCTGCCAACGGGCTGAAAAAAGCTGGCAGCCATTAGCAAATTACAGTATGCCACAAAATGAGGTCTAATATTTTACTAAAGGTACAACTGCAAGAAATGCAATGACTAGCAGAAAATATCTAATCTTCCAATGCTCCCTTAAACACAAAAGTTATTAAATGACATCGTAGGCATCTAGATTATTTAGTGGCTGTTTTAGGTGGCAATTGGGCAATTTAAGCTAATGAAAACTCAAAAAGCCCTTCCTGCTTTTGCTGTTTTCTGGAAAATTTGCTACTGAATTTAATGGGAAAAAGGCAAGACTTTATTTAAATTATAAAATGTTGTAAATGATTTATAACATGCAGAAGAAATAGTGTTTTCCAGTAAAAGAATAAGTGTGGCTAATCTTTCACTGCTTAATGAATTGATTTATTCCTTAAAATTGTTAGAAAGTGCATAGGCATAATTTTTTAACTTGCCATTTAAATGAGATGTAGTTCTTTAGGCAGGGGCTGTCCTCTGATGATATATAGAAAGCCCTTTGATGATATATAGAAAGCTTGGTCCTTGACTGGGATTTCTAGGCACTGTCACATTGCAAATTACAAACATCTACAATAAAATGCATCTTACAGAATCTGTTTGGATCTGATTCAAGAATGAGTAAGTAACTTCTAAAGATTCTGGCAAATAAACTCCAGTCTCCTCTTGTACACATGCTGAGCTTCCAGTAGTCTGCTAATTGCTGTTAAAATTAATGCAACCTGCATCCTGCAGGAAAAAATGCAGCAAGTCTTCAGTTATAAGAACTTTTGAACCCATTGAATTGAACCTAATAAATATAATGACATGGTCACTTAATACACACTTTCATCAGAGTTTTGATGTGCTTCATTCTGCACTATACTGAAGAAAGAATTTACAAATAAAGCCACTAAATTGCATATGATGATTTGGGAATAAAATGCTGCTGATTACTCCTGCTTCAAATGTCTGGAATAGGTATGTGGGGAGTATCCCTTGCCAAAGAGCTTTATACCCCCTTATGTGCTTCCTTGAAAGAGCTGAACCTCTATTTCCAAAGAAACTTTTTGAGATTAAACCTATTAGAAACCTTTGTCTTAGTCCAGTAATTAACTCCAAGAAAGCTGCTTGTCAGACCTCAGATGATCCTCTGCTTAGAATGAATCAAATGCACATTTTCAAGAAGGAAAACTAAAGAGAGTGGTTTCTTTTTCATGAGCTAGGGGAAACGGGAGGCCTCAGGGCTGTGATGCTTTCATGATGGCCTGGGTTACAGCATGAAGCAAAGCAGCAATAAGAGATTTAACAGATCAGGACTGAATGGACTGACATGCCACAGTTTCAGGGTTTTTCTTCTTGTGGAGCCCAAGTGATCTGATCTGGTTTTCAAGAGCTTCGGTACAACACTTCAGATGGTACTGACATTCTTGTTATGGTACACAGGTAGTAGTCCCTGCGCCTCCACTCCCTTCCCTCCTCCCTTATTCCCACTTCAAAACCTGTTCCTGCTTAGTCTGGGACTGCAGGACTACACGGAAGGCAAGAGTCATCTAGTGCTGAAGTTCTGCTGATGCTGATCTAAACTCATCCCAGAACTTTTGTACGCAGCTGTGAAAAGTCAGACTGGTTCACTGAGCATTCATACTCTCAGTGTTTTAGCCTATTAACTTTTTCTTTTTGTGGTGTTTGGTGATTAAAGGAAAACCACTAGTAAGTATTTTAAATACTGGGAATTCAAAATCATGTGCATGATATCTGCCATATTTGGATTTTGGGTCTGTCTCAGCCAGTAGGCACTATTTTAATCAAAACAATTTGTGAGCAAAGTCAACTTTGGGCACAGCTTCAACTATTTAGCTATCTGGAACTCCAATGCTCTATTTTTATAGCTACTTCCAAATGAAATGATGGATTTGAAGTAAGCCCCTTTTTGAAAAAGAATCTTTTGAATCAAAGATTAGAGTCCTAGACAGTTTTTAACAATGCAGCATTTCATTTTCAACTCTGTTATTAATATATGTAATTTTACAGTAGCAGCATTCTAAAATGCAAACTATGCCTGTGTTATCACGGCAGTAATCATTTGACCAACAATGCTCTTTTTGAAGCTTTCTAGTCTTTTTTTCTCAAGGTATCAGTACCTAAAAGGTTCCTGCTTTTTATTTTTCTAAAGTACAGCTTAAAAATTATTATGTTGGATGTTTTTTTCCTCTATTCAGGCATAAATCAAAAGCTTTTTTTCATCAGTCTTGCCAGTGTTCACTATAGAATTAAAGCTGACATTATAAACACTGTATGTATTTGTGTTAGAGAAAGTAGACCTTTTAAGCTTTCATTCTTCAAAGTGTCCACTTGCCAAAATCAAAAAAGAAGTGTGAAGGGAGCCATATATTGTATAGTAGCAAACAAACAAACAAAACACAAAGGATATTTCTTTTCAAACCTGGCATATACCCCAGAATATTTCTTGCCATGCGAACACTTGATTAATCATCAGCTTCTGCTTTTCCCAGTTGGGTATTGTCCTGTCACTTCTCCGGAAATTGCAAATACAAAACTGTTTTACATGCAACAATGGGCGAGCATGTTGGTGTTCCTACTCATTTTGCCAAGCTGCAGAAGCATACTCTCAAGTATATTTCACATTACTGGAGAGTGCTTTTACCCAAGGGAAAACTTGCCCCAAAATAATTTACAATCAGGAACATGCTGTCCTCTCTGGATGGTGCACTGTGACGCATTTTCACTGACATAAAATTAGACAAGGCTGCGACTGGTTCCTCTGAGTAGCTGATGGATGGACACCTCTTTTTGAGTCCTGTATTGTGTTTGTGGTTTCCTTTGGGTGCATTGAGCACTGCTAAAATGGCAAGGACCCAATATTGTCACCCATCCCTACATTTGTTAGTAGGGCCAGGTTCTGCAGATTTCTCCCCTAAAGCAATGGGAGGTTCATGGTTTCAGTGCATTCTCAATTACCCCCATTGTTCACTTGTTTGAACTGGAATACAAGATGATACTATTTTTTCCTATCTTCCCTCCTCCTCAG
>JAOEHY010042666.1:0-22905 GCA_025447955.1 Psilopsiagon aurifrons | reverse complement strand
TCAACCTGTGGGAGTTGCATTCTTTCGATTCTCCATGTAGCAAACTGCGTGGCTGATTTACAGCCTAAACCATGACATTAAGTCGTGGTATTTTTTCCTTCCTTAGAGCTTTATTGGAAAATCTGGTATTTTTCCGTCCTTCCTCATTGTTGTTTTTCACCTCTTCCATTGCTTGTGTTATTTTCAACTCTTGGTTTAAAACAACATATTCAACAAATACATAATTAGAGACAATCCTAGTGAGTTGTTTGGTTCAGCATATTCCCAGGCGCAAGCTGTATTAGAATGGCTGAATAACAGTAATTATGGCTGAGTGTTATATGGATAGTGTAATTGTCTCCAGAACTAAGGATATGTTGAATTATGGGTAAACCTGGGAAATCCAGTCATATTAAAATATGAAAATATGTTTAGAGTACCCAAACCACTGTACTTGTGTTTTATATTAAGAGCATATAGTAGCTGTTTGACTGTGATATAAGACATTTTTGTGTTTGTGGTGCAAAGTCATGTCAGCACATCCCTGTTCTCCATGTAGCCAGCCCCTTTGCTCCTCACTGTGTCTGTACAGCTAAAGACAGGCAATGTATGGAAGCTTCTACTTCCCTCACTGCTGAGGTGTTAGTGTCCCCAGATCAGCCTCAGGTGAGGCGATGCCTGTGTATATCAGAGATGCTGCGTGCCAGAAACCATTCCCGAAAGGCAGCACAAAGGACAAAGCCACTCTGCCATTGCCTGCCTTTGCTTTCATGGTCCTCCTGTACTGTTTGGAAAGGCTGTGCACCTTTGTATAAACCCCTGGTGCCCTCACACAGTGCTGCAGGGTGTGAAACATATGCCCTCAGTTCTGTGCTGCAGACACATGGCTGCTGGGCTGGCACAGCCATCACATTTCAGGACCTTTTTGGTGTCAGCCGAAAGCACAGTGTACTAAATCGTAGTTGTCTGAAGTTGAAAGAGCAGTGCTTTAGGGCCACAGGAGACCTAGACCCACGTGCTCTGCGCTGTGGATGTGGGCAGTCTATGCTATGCTATTTCCATGTATCTGTGATTCTATGATCTGCTACAGGAATTAGTGTCTTCTGTTGGGATTTTGTAGCTCTGTGGTTTTGGAGAAGTTTTCACTGTGTGACTTGTGTAGCTTTGAATATTGAAGAAATTGCCTTCTGCTGTGAAGACTGTGCACCTAGATATTCTCCATTGTCTGACAGCTCCTGTGCTTCTGGTCAGTGTGTGTGTTAGCCTGATCATCTCTTCCCTGGCTGTGCCCATCTCCATACTGTTATGGTGGGAGTGGAGGAGCCTGAGATGCCTCCTCAGCTTAGAATCATAGTATCAACTAGGTCAGAAAAAACCTTGAAGATCATCAAGTCCAACCATTACCCAAGGATTCAGTGATTAATAGACTTATTGCTGTGAGATTATCATAGTCCAGTGCATTTGTATGTGTGTACACATAAAGCTGTGGAGATTTGATGGTGCTTACATGTCATTTTTTTACTTACATGCACTTAGTCTTTGCATTCATTGTGTTCTGAATTGGTTGCTTTTCTGGTTTTGTCCTGTCAGCCACTGTGGAGATTTATAGATAATGTGCAAGATGAAAGACTGCTTGTCTACAGATCTGAAGATATTAAAGACTTCTCAAGACTGCAGTCCCCCAAAGTGTGTGGTTATTTAAAGCTGAATGAAGAAGAACTGCTGCCAAAAGGACTGGAAGACAGGAAACAAAATGAAGGTGAGAGTCCATACCTTGGGAGAGCAGCGTCTTTGAAATAGATGCTTGAATTCTGGCTGTGTCTGCAAGTAAGATCAAAACCTGGGTAATAATCTGTCTTGCTCTATAGATGAATCTGTCAAATAACTCAATTTCACTATAGAATGCTTCTTTCTTTACAATAAGTTTGAGGACTGTTATGAATTAAAAAAAAAATAAGAATATATATTTAAAACCCCAAAACAAAACAACAAATACAAAGCAAAACCAAAAAATAACCCCCCAAACTAAACATTCCCATTTTCCCCCCAAAACCACACCTAAACTCGTTTTCATGTTTTAAATAAGGGAATAGACACAGCAGTGGCAGTTTTAGAACGTTTATTTATTTGTATTTAAAATGTTTACATTAGCAAGCATCCATCGTGAGAAAAGAGCCATTCCAGAGACCTCCAAAAACACATGCAAGATGCTGGTAGTGGCGGATCATCGCTTTTTCAAGTATATGGGCCGTGGGGAAGAGAGTACTACTATCAACTATTTGGTAAGTCAGTGTACTGTGTTACAGTTTGCTGGAATAAATGCAGGAAAAAACAGTGATTTAGTCACTATAGCAGCATACAGCTTGTACTACTTTTGTACAGCATAATATATTTGCATCTCATGGCTGTGTGTGCTTTTTACCTGGGAATCATGCTTTAAAAATGTTTTGTAATGGTGATACTACAGTTAGTCTTCAACATTCACTTACAAGCAAATCCCTCCTCTTCATGCTGTTTTCTTCTTCCAATCAGAGCTTTAGAATCTCCTGGATTTTGAAATCAAAATGATTGAAACAAACAATCTGAGCATCTTTAAGTTCCAGCATGTTTAAAACCCATATGACAGGCAATAGCATTATTATTTTCCTTTCAAATTCTTCCAAGATCCTCTATGCAGAACAATAAAAGTGGAAGCAGGCATGGTAAACAGTTTGGTTGTACACGGGTGTTGTGACTAAACCCCAGTGGGCAGCTCAGCCCCACCCAGGCACTGGTTCACTCCTTCCCATGGAAGAGAGTCAGAAGGGTAAAGGAGACAAATTGAGGACTGAGAAAACAATTTAATAAAGCAAAAGATGTACATACAGCAAAGCAAAATAAGGAATTAATTCGCAGCTTCCCATCATCAGGCAGGTGTTTAGCCATCCTTAGGGAAGTGGGACTCCATCACGTGTGCTGGTTACCAAGTAACTCAGCCAAAACCAGTACAATGGGATTGTTTGCCTGACAAGTTTTGTGAAGCAGAATGCCTGCCCACAGCCTTTCGGCCAGAGTGGAGTGTATGGGTCTGGGGACTGGAGACAAAACCAAATGAAACCGCTTTTATTTGTCAAGAGTCTGTTTCTGAGCCTGACTCTTTGAAATGCTAACCACTGTATTCCACCTTCACTGCTTTTTGACCTTTCTGTCCCCAGAAATGTTTACAATCTCCAGGTAACAATTGGTGTGTTTGCAGAGATGCTATTATCTCAGCATCTGACACATGCTGAGGCTAACTTACTGTTGTGGTTCCTGGGTACGTGTGTACTGTTAACAACATGGTGATTGGAAAGCTAAAGCATAAACTATTATCAAATGACTCTGAATGTCACTTCTTATTCTGAGCAAGTTTGGTGGTTTATGTGTAGTAGGAGGTGTTCTTTTTAAAATGAACAGTTTGAAAAGGGAGGGACTGATAGTGAGCACTGATGAGAGACTTCTGGAATCTTGCGATTTTGATTTTGGCTGGGAGAGGGAAGCAAGCCTCAAGGGTCAGTTAAACTAGTTAAGCGTTGTGCTAAAACAGAGCAGTAAAAACAACTCCCTCCTCTCCTTTCCCCTCAGAGAAACCCAGAAAACTAGTATCTGAACGAAGTGTTTCCTAAGATGTCTTCTTCTTAGTATTATTACTTTTCCACTACACAGATGAAAGTGATAAATGGGGAACTATGTACTGCTTTTTTGTTATTTTAAGGATGGAAAATTTTCAGAGATATTTGATAATACCCTCGGGATCCAAGTGTTGTTGGTCTTGGATCAGTCAGTGTGTCTATTCTGTTCTGTGAGGTTCAATTTTAATTTGAAGTGAGTGTTTCTAGATGAGTATTTTGCTGTTTTTCTGAGTGTCTTGAACTTTATTACATGAAAGCTTAGAACTAAGTAACTTGTTTTTCTTTCCTATGTAGATTGAATTGATAGACAGAGTAGATGACATCTACCGAAACACTTCTTGGGACAATGGAGCCTTCAATGGGTACGGCATACAGATAGAGCAGGTATTCACTGACTCATGCAAAGGGCTTCCAATTTAGAGGATAAGAACATGGTTTAGATATCACGGTTTCTGATTATTTTATCTGGATTAGGGCAAAAATAATCAAATCCTAAATTTGTAACTCCAGCAAGGAGCACTGTGAAATCACATCTTGCCAGTGGTGGTGGTAGTGATGTGACACAGCATGCTCATTTTCAGTTGCTTGCAGCGTTTGAGATGGGAGTTTGCAGAGAGAGTATTTCCATATTTAATCTCAATTAAAAGTTGCCTTTTTTTCTTCCCTGAATATGAGCAATTTTTGTTTCTGTTGGACATACTTATATGCATGTATGTGATGTTTGTGTCTGTGGCTAGTGCTTAGCTTACAAAGCCTGAGTTGACCTAAAACACAGATGAAAAAGCACAAATCCTGCCTGAATAACTTTAATGACTCCCTTAGGCATCATGGTATCATGGAGACTGGTGTAGGGTGGACACGGGGGATGTAGTGACTTCAGGGTATATGATTGCTTCTGAAATCTGGGAAAGGGCATTAAAAACAAGAGGAATCCATCAGCTAGAGCACTGCAAGAGCTGTGATGTGAGACATGGAGACTAGTGGTACAAGGTAGCTGCCCCTTTGCTGGGGACAGGTCTGCAGGAGCAAGGAAGGAGAGTCAACTGGGGAGGGGGAAAGAACATAATGCACTAATTCCATGTTATTGGGCAAGTAGCAGTTCTTTAAGATACATGTAGGGTATAAGTAAGTCCAATTCATTCCTAGCTAAGCAAAATGTAAGTCCTGATTGCATTTGGTTCTTTTGATAGAGTGACATGCATCTTAATGCAGAATGTTACAGTGAAAACTTTTGTTATTGCCATAACGATTGTAGCTGGTGTATCTTAACTAGCAGAGACTGAAAAGTTAACATTAGAAACATGCTGAGTCTGAATTTTTCTCCTTGCAGATGTGTTGAGACATTTAAGATTACATTGAAAACTTTTCTGTAGCTATAAAATTGACCCAAATTCCTCTACATTGTTATTGCCCTTTTTGAAATGTAGATTATCATCCATAATGAACCCAATCTTGTAAAACCTGGAGAAAAGCATTACAATATGGCAAAAAGTTACCCAGATGATAAGAAAGATGCCTGGGATGTGAAAATGCTGCTAGAGGTAGGTTGTAACCCTTGAAAAAGTGTGCCCCTTACAGAGAATTACTCATTCTTACAGCTGCTCTGTAGTAACAGAGAAAACTCCTCTACTTCCTTTGCATGACATGTGCATGTTACACAAAGTCAAAGTAGCTGATGTGCCCTGTAGCCTGTAAAGTTCCTCCACTGCATAATTACAGAGCACACACCAATTAGTATTCTTAACATGTGGCCTGAGTCAGTAAGGCAGTCTTGATATGTCTGGCCCTGAGACTGGCTGCCTTGTGACCTTCGTCGAATCACTGTACTTGGTTTTCCCCTCTGTGAAAAGGGGAAATGAATAGACAAGTTGCATAAATGAATGTGCCAGTGTACTTGGGTATTCATTTCATTTTCTACAGCCCTGTAGGACAGCTACACAGCTGCTGTTTTCTGACTTAACCACATCTAGAAGGTGCTTGTCTGGCTCATTAGATAAATGTTCTTGTCTATAGACTTGTAATGTGCACCATAAATTGTCTTACAAAGATCTGATTTTTTTTTTTCCCTCTCTTTGAAGCAATTTAGCTTTGATATTGCTGAGAAAGCAGCTCATGTATGTCTTGCTCATCTCTTCACATACCAAGATTTTGACATGGGAACGCTTGGATTGGCTTATGTTGGCTCTCCCAGACCTAACAGCCATGGTGGCATTTGTCCTAAAGGCAAGGCTGCTTTTTCTTCTGTCCCAGTTTTGGGTTGAAAGCTAATATTTGTGATTTGTGTTTAATCCTCTTCTCCAGCTCTCAAGGAGCATGATGTGTTATTTGCCTAGACTAGTCATAGAATCATAAACCGGTTTGGGTTGGAAGAGACCTGAAAGATCATCTGGTTCCAGCCCCCATGCTGTGGGCAGGAACACCTTCCACTAGACCAGGTTGCTCAAAGCCTTATACAGCCTGGCCTTGAACACTGACAGGAATGGGGCAGCCACAGCTTCTCTGGGCAACCTGTGCCACCACCCTCACAGGAAATAATTTCTTTATAATATCTAATCTAAATTTCCCCTCTGTCAGTTTAAAGCCATTCCCCTTTGTCCTGTCACTACAGGCACATGTAAAAAGTCCCTTTCCAGCTTTCTTGTAGGCCTCTTTTAGGTAATGGAGGGCTGCTTTACGGTCTCCCTGGAGCCTTCTCTTTTCTGGGCTGAACAAGCCAAACTCTAAGGTAGTTGGTTGTTGGGTGGAATAGATGGCCATTTTCTTGGCTAGAACTGGAAAAATAAAGGGGGGAAGGGTAAAAGTCACTAAACTGTCTGGTGTGAACAAGGTGGCTAGAACAAGCCCTAGACCAAGGGCTGCTTTGTGTAGGTGCATCTTGCAGTAGTTGTGGAATGGCAGATGCCTTGGAAATTTCTTACATTTCTGCCTTTGCTACAATACATGAGCTGTTTGGGCTGTGCTTGGAAGAGTCCCCACTCCAGAAACTGGCAATAGGCAGGGTCTCACTGGTGAGCTTGTGAGAACAGTGAAGTTGTTCATGTCCCTGAACAAGGATCCCTCTCTCCACCAAACATGTCTCAAAACCAAGAAAACTGATGATTTTTATTTGTTTATTTCTCACTTCTTTAGCTTATTACAGTCAAATTGCAAAGAAAGACATCTATCTGAACAGTGGCTTAACCAGCACCAAGAACTATGGCAAGACCATCCTCACAAAGGTAGGAAAGTATCCTCCTCTGCAGAGTGTGACTCTTTGGTGTACGTATCTGTGTGCTGATGTATGCCATAGGATTGTGACAGGTTTTTGTGCTCTCTTGGAGCCAAGCTGCTGGCTTTCTGATTGAGGCAGGGACAAGGGGTAGGTCGTAAACCCAAAATCACAATTTTGATTCTTGCTGACAGGGGGAGTCAGGACTGAATGGAATTGAGGACTGAATTCATGGCAGAACAGGAATGAGGAAACTTAACCTTGTGTCCAATAGGAGCTGTAGGTGTCCAGATATAAACATGATTTTGATATCTGAAGATGAATTTAAATGAGTTTTGCTTTAAAAAAAACAGCCAGAAACAAAGCCCGGACAACAAAACCCAAACCAAACCCTCATACAGGACAAGCAGAATTATAGAACAAGTAGCCTCACAGTAAGCATAAAATGAGTCTTCTGATTTAAGAGTAAGCTTACATGTTCGCTGTTACTTTCAGCTACAACATGCAGGTGGATGGTTATGTACTCTTGGTCTGTTCCATTTGCAAGGTAAAGCAGTGAAAGTAGTACAGGCAAAGTAGGAGGTTTAGTTTGAGCCTTTTAATGAAATTCTTCTACCAGATTTTTGTGTGTTCTGTGAAAGTAGAGCAGAGAACAGTGTAACAGAGAGGGTGTATACTGAGCCTAATTGGTGCTGTCTGGATTTCTTATTTTTTCATACTTGATGAGGTAGTAAATGCAAAATGGCCTGAATATGAGCTTTGTCTCACTTGTAAAGTCACCAGAGCAGTGCCCGTATTTGCATCTACCTTGTCTTTGCAGTTGGGCACATTTCTCTTTTGCTGACTTCTGCTGCCTTCTCAGCTGTGTTCTTCTGTAGCCTGATTATAAAGGGAATTCATGATTAATGTGTGGGCTAAAACTTGGCACAGAAGCTGTCAAGAAGCTAGGAAAAAAGAAGACAGTGAAGCTTTGTGTTAGCAGGATGTTGACAAAGAGCTCTAGCTGTTGCCATGCTATTTGTATTTGTTGTTCGATAATCCAAGCTGGCTGCTTTGGATTACAAAAGAAACTGAGTTTGCTGTCTTCCCAGTGGCAGACACAAAGCTTGGGATGAGGCAGCAGGACTGTTACTGATTGGTTTCAGAGGGAAAATGCTGCATGGTGTACACTTTGGCTTAAAAGAAGAAAAAACCTGCTTAAAACCTGTCCCCAGATTAGACGCAACGAAGCACAGGAGTGATCTCTGGGCAGCTCTCCTGTCTCTGCTTCTCACATTAGCCATGCCTGTATGGGAACACTGGTGCTGCTTGTTGCAGTGCTTGGTCTTTCCTGCGCCTGTTCAACAGCTGAAATGAGGGTCAGCTCCTTAGACTTGCTTCTTTCTCCTGCACTGCTCCTTTTCCTTGTGCTTAACTCTCAGTTCTGCGCTAGTTTTGGTGGCGGTTGCCACCTTGTGAACTTACACCATCTGCTGGTCAAGGTGCTGTGGAGAGGTGTGCAGCGAGGCAGTGCCGCTTTGAGATCCTCAGCACACCGAGTCCTGTCTTGCATAAACGATGTTGGAAATCCATCCCTGCCGGGCCACATTTGTGGGTGTCTTTCCAAGTAATCATGCAACAGAAGAGCTTATTCAGCACTCCTAATGTCATCATCCTTTTTAGAAGAAGTAGTTCTAATGGCAAGATACGTTAAACAAGAGATTGACTAATCCTAGTAGCTGGTGTTTATTTGGATTAGGGGTTTTTTTCCAACTTTTTATGCCTTCCAGCTATGTAAAAGCAAATTTTTATATTTTAATTACCTGCATTGCATTGAAAACAGGATGAGTTGTTATTCTAGAACAGCACTTTGCCTTTTAACATTGGTTTAGTACTCAGATCTAGTCCTGGAACTTGCCCTTGGAAATGGACCATAATTATTCTTGCCTTCAGTTCCCAACTTCTAAAAAAAACCCCAAACCCACAATATTCATAGAGAAATCCCTTTCCATCTCAGGGCATTTTAGAATTGCTGGTGCCTTGGAAGTAGCTGGGATCTTCTGCCCTGTCCTGGTCAGACTAATTTTTTTCAACGTTGCTTGTTTCGCATTCAAAGGAGGCTGACCTGGTTACGACGCATGAACTCGGACATAACTTTGGAGCAGAGCATGATCCTGACAGTCTGCCAGAATGTGCCCCCACTGAAGACCAGGGAGGGAAATACGTTATGTATCCAATTGCTGTCAGTGGAGATCATGAAAATAACAAGGTATAGCTGCATAGTTTTGATTCCACATAAAAGTTTTTGCTATGGTCAATGACCCTTTGCATGGAAAGTTTATATAGTTAATGATTCCTGTAGCTTGAAACCATTAGGAATGTAATAGATTACCTGTCAGAAGAAAGCATATTTGCATGCTGTTGGGCTCTCTGCAAGGTAACTCATCTTTGGATTTGGAGTTTCACTGGAGCTCATAGCATCTCCAGGTGCTTTTTTTAATTAGATATTTGTAATTAGCTGCTGAAAAGTGAGTCATCAGCAGGTCAAATACAGGACCTTCAGTACCAAATAGTGTTTGGGTGATCCATAGCTATTCTTGTTGGAGAGAGCTTGCCAGACTCCATTGCCATGGTGCTCGCCAGTTGCAGAAGCTCACACTGGCAGTGTGGATGTTCTGCATCGTGCCTGTTCTGCAGAGGAGAAACCAACGTTATCTAACCAAGGGAATGATTAGTCTGCAATCTAGTCTGACCAGTGGTTCATGCCGAGCCCTGCTGCTGAGCGGCAGCACAGTCTGTCCCCATTGCTACACCTTTATAGCCTGTGTTGGGGTGGCTACTGGTGCTCCTGAAGCTGTGGAAGAGCTGGAGTTTGTTCTGTGACCCAAAGCCAGACTGCCTGTGGGTGGGTGCCTCTGCATTGTAATGCAGCAGTGTCCTTTATGGAACCAGCTGTTGCTTTCCCATCTTAAAATGTTTCCAAGGTACCGAACTGACAGTGTAGAAGGAATTAGTACTTTCTGAGACACAAGGATTGGGAGTCATAAGGACACTGAAGCTGTCTTAGATGCCACTTGTTGACAGAAAGGTACCCTCCTCAGTGCTGCTCTTTCCCCTCATGACTCTCTAGATGTTCTCAAGCTGCAGCAAAAAATCCATCCATAGGACCATAGAGATCAAGGCCCAGGAGTGCTTCAAAGAGCGCAACAACAAAGTGTGTGGAAACTCCAGGGTGGATGAAGGGGAGGAATGTGATCCTGGCCTCTTGTACCAGCAGGCTGATCCCTGTTGCTCTGCAGACTGTAAACTGAAAGATGGTGCCAAATGCAGGTAAGGGGAGACATGCTGCATCTTCTCTGAACGTGGGAGAGAGCAGTGGGTGGACTGGAAGCTCCTAAAGCCACCTGCAGTGTCACAGACCTGTTTCCTGGCCTTAAGGCTGAACATTTGAACTGAAGACAGTAAAGGATTTTGGGAGAGGCTGCTGTGTGCACACACTGTTGGCATATGAGAGTTTTTATAGCATTCTGTTAACTTTTCCTGAGAAGCATCAAGAGCTGCAGGCTTGCAGATTAGTGGTGGTGGTGTTATTAAGCAAACACAGGCCATCAAAAATGAGTATCACAATTCTCCTGTGCAAGCTTGCTGTGCAATTCTTGCTTGTATTGCAGGGTGGCTTCAAACTAGGATCACATCCTGGTGTTTTTAAGACTGCTGCAAAATGTGCTTGAGCAGACAGCACAGTGACTGCACTGAGTCCTCCTTCTATTGCTCTTCAGGGTGTTTCTGGCCTTGCTGCCATGCAGTGTCCAATCTGTTTTCAGATGTCAGCTTTGCACAGTGTAACAGTAGAGAGCTCGTGCACCGCCTGTTGTTGAGCAAGAAATTCTCTCCATTTCAATGAGTGGTTTTGTACTAAGGGCCTTCTTGCGTTAGGTGCAGAATATCTTGAGAGCACTAAACCTTTGGGGCAAATGGAAGGAGGATATATGTGGGGAAAAATAATGGAAGATCTTGTCCAATGCTGCACAGCAAGTGACAAGAAGAGGATCCAAGTGCCTTGAATAAATATAGGAGTCCCTGTGTTGTTTCTCATTATGATGTACTTTCCATTTACCTTTGATAAATGAAGAGTGAGCGGCTGTGTAGAAAGGTGGTGGGGTGAGGTGCAGAAATGGCAAAAGTTTTGAATCAGTCAATCTCTTAAGTAGCAGCCTTTTTTTTCCCCAGTTGTCTTTCTCCCTGGCTTTGTGCTTGTATGCCTTCTTTAAATAACTGCTTTATATTTCTTTCTTTCATTTTGATGTTTCCGTAGTGATCGGAACAGTCCCTGCTGTAAAGGCTGCCAGTTTGAAAGTGCACAGAAGAAATGCCAAGAAGCCATAAATGCTACTTGTAAAGGAGAGTCTTTCTGCACTGGTAGGACATGGTTCTGTCGCCTTTATGTCAGCCAGTTGCTTCAGGCTTAGTGTCCTGCTCAATCTGCTTTCAAACTAGTGCCCTTTAGTCATCCGGTACATGTAATTTTAGAGACCAGTTAAGCATCACACAATTGCCCTATAATGAATTTCATTGTAGTTCAGGAGGCACTTGGTGATTTATGCTCAGAAGAACATGAAAACAGTTGAGTTTTTTTCTTTCTTATTTTTATTTTTTTCTTTTTTGTTTCTTTCCCTTAAAAGAAGAAAAAGGAAAACAGAGTGTGCCACTGTCATGGGACAGGAATGCGCTGAATCTTGCTATACATCTGCAGCTCTGCTGCACTTCCCCTCTTGTTTACTTCCTCCTCATAATCTTTCCTGGAGGCAAGGAGTCAAGTCCAAGTGCCTGCTTTGCTGATGGTGCCTCCAGGGCCTGCTACCTACTGCTTGGTTGCCAGACTGCCACAATGCCTGAGTTGTTGAAAGCTTCCAGAGCTTCTGTTGTCTCTTGGAGGAGCTGGCAGGCAGGCAGCCAGCATATGAAAGACAAGAACAAGCTGTCGGGGTCCTCCCACTGGGATGAGTCTGAGTTTCTTTTATCTTTTTGATTCGGCACACTCAAGTACTCTAACATAGTCCTCCCCATCTGCAGGGAACAGCAGCGAGTGCCCCCCTCCAGGGAATGCTCCAGATGACACGGTCTGTGTGGACATGGGGAAGTGCAAGGATGGGGAATGTGTCCCTTTCTGCGAGAGGGAGAAGAACCTGCGGTCATGTGCATGCAATGGTGGGTGAGCGGGACTGAACTGAACGGTGTGCCTCGTCTCTGCTCCTTGGAGAGAGCTGGCTTTGCTGTGGGCTGGCCTGGTGGAGGGCTCAGTTTATGGTCTCTGAAAAAGTTGAAACCCTTGGTTTTTTCAGGGCTAGTGCTTTCTGCTTAGGAAAGGACTATGTCTTCCTGCCTTCTGGTGGTCTGGGTTGAAGGAATTAAGATACATCTTCTGGTCTGGCACCTCAGTTAAAGGAAGCAAAGAGAGTAAAAGGAAGTGTTCAAGGCCAGGTTGGATGGAGCTTTGAGCAACCTGGTCTAGTGGAAGGTGTCCTTGCCCATGGCAGGGGGGCTGGAACCAGATGATCTATAAGGTCCATTCCAAACCATCCTGTGATTTCTGTGACTCTCCTACCTCCTTCAGCACCTCTGCCACAGGTGGACAGGAGGGATTGTAAGGAGATCCCAACAACCTCTTGACCAGGCATCTGACAGAGGAGTGGTGGTCTCCAGCAACTGGTTAAAGAAAGATTTCAAAGAGGTTACAGTGCCTTGGGAGCACAGGGTTCCTAAGTCCAGGCCCACGCTACTGCAAACCTGCCTGTTGTATACTTCTGTCAATAAGTTTTACTGCTCACTTGGTCTCTGCATCATCTCTCAGATGTAGCAAAGCAGCTGAGAGTAGAAGAGCTTCGCAGGGGCAGCACTAGCAAGTGCTGTGAGCCCCACCATTTGAGATAAGAGGCATAGCTAATGAGAAGAGTGCCTACAGCACCCGAAGCCCAAGAGACATTTGAATCTGTCTTTTGCGTATCTTTGGAGCCTCTTTGCAGGTCTGTTGAGTCCTGCAGTGTTGGGCTGTCAGCTTGGAGAGCTTGGTCTCACTGTGTCCTCTTAGTATGTTGCACAGGGCATGTGATTGTTTCAGGCTTGATCAGGTCTTCAGAGTGCCTGAAATTGGGCAACTTGTACAGCTGTGATTTCCCCATGGGGAGGCTGGGCAGGAACATGGTCAGCCAGGGGACATGTGGGATTCCAGGTTGCAGGTGACTCTTGGTGCATCCAAGGAATGAGTCTGCTGCTTTGTTGCAGAAACGGATAACTCTTGCAAGGTGTGCTGCCGGGATGAGCAGGACCGGTGCGTACCATACGTCGATGCTAACGACCAGTTCCTGTTCCTGCGCAAGGGGAAGCCCTGCACAGTGGGCTTCTGCGACACCAACGTAAGCTGGCCCTCATGTCCGTGCACTGCATGTTCTGCTTCTATGGCTGGTGGCTTAGAGTCTTCTCTGATGAGGGCTGTGCTGGTAAAAAGAAACCAAAGTTTGACAAGCTGCTGAGCAGGGTGATTGATAACTCCACAGGGTAAATATTAAAGGGTGTCTGAGGCTGCAGGTGGAAGTGAGTTCTACAGAGACCTGTATGAGGCCGTTGCTATTATCCCTTCCACTGCTCCCCGCAGCATGGCCAGCTGGTAGGCTGCGTGATGGAGATGAATGTTTGCTGCTGTAAGTTCAGCTGGGTTAGCACCACTTGCTGCTTGAGTTATTCATGTTAGCCCAATTAATTTTGGCGAGAATAATCCAGGTCAGAGAACAGTCCATGAAGATCTGGCTAGCAGTATCTGAAGGGAGCACTGAGCCTGTGGCAGGGAGACCAGTGACTTGCTGGTGCTCAGTGACTGGTTCCATGGCACAGCTGCACAGTCACATCACCTGCAGATCCCAATGGTCAGAGCTAAAGTGGGTGTTGGCAGAAGTTATCTGGGGAGGGCAGGGGGCATGCTCTAGCCCTTCTGCTAGCAGAACAGGAAAGGCTGATGAGCTCCTGTGTTAAACCTGTAGAGCCAGATCTGGGAGTCTGTCTGTAACCCTGGGCTCCCAAGAGCTGCGGACTTCTCAGTGGGCAATGGGAGCTGAGGTTTCCAGCACTTAAATCTTTCCAGAAACGTCATTTTACATCCTTTAACATGGGGTGAGGGTGGGTCAGTTTTTCCATGTTTCAGATGTCTGTTTCAGACAGCAACACAATTGAAACTGTTCTGCCAAAAATGAAGGCATTAAAAATGAACTGCTGCTACTGGGCATGAGTGAATCTGTATTCAGAATACAAGTGAAGGCCTGCTCTCTAGTCTTCATTTCATTACTGTCTTTGTATGTTCTCCCCATCTCCAACACAGCAGTAGTTAATGCTTAGAGAACGTAAGATTAGTTTGTAAGTAAGTGTTTACTTTTGCAGGGCAAATGTGAGAAGCAAGTGCAGGATGTGATTGAACGATTCTGGGATTTCATAGACCAACTCAGCATCAATACTTTTGGTAAGCTATGTAACCATATCCTCTGGGGGTTTTCAGTTCATGACATAACCCTCTAAAGCCTCAGAGGGAGTTGGCTGGCTGGTTGTATTCACCTGTACACACAAGGGTAGCCAGTAGCTGTGCTGCTGGTGTACTGAAACACTTTTTTGCCTGAAGTTTGACAATACTGATGGTGCCTCTTAAAGCTGAAAGGATGGAGGATTATTTTGCATTTTTCTACTCCATTATTTTGTAGGCATCTTCCAAGCTTATAAAGATGATGATAGCTTCTTATCTGAATACCAAGAAGTAGGTCAAGTAGAGAAAAGGGAGTAACAGACAACCTTTTTAGGAGCCAACTAGCCTAAAGTCAGCCTCTGTGGTCTTGATCTGCACTGTGCAGTCCCAGCAGGTGTAGCCCCCAGTGTCTTGCTTTGCAGTACTGGAACCATACAAAGCCTGTTCTCAAGCCAGTGCTGTGTAACGAAGTAACTGCATGCACTCACTGTATGTAATGCTGTGCTGCACAGTGTGATTACCTGGGCTTGGGGCTTTCAGTCTGCAGTTCCAGGGTCAAAAATCTGAGGTAACTGTTAAAGCTCTTCAGCCCACGCAGGTGGAGGCACTTTGTGTATCTTTGATGTTCAGATGTCTTGTTTGTGGAGGCGGGTAGTTACCACACAACTGTAAAACCAGGATTGGTAACAGATTCACAGTGCGTCTTGCATACCCGAGAGGGGCAGCTTGGCTAGCTCAGTATAGCTTCCTCCCAGTCAACTCGTATGTGCAGCCTGTCAGCATCTCTCACCAGAGAGCAGCAGAGGAGAAAACCTCTTCTTGTTAACATGTTGGATGCAACTTCAGGAAATTGTAGCCAGTTTATCTTTGCCAGTCCTGCAGCCTCTGCTTCTCCCAGCAGTTCTGTGAGTCGGCTTCCATGCACAGGGGCAACAGAATGGATATTGTGTGTTCATGAAACAGTATTTGGGAGGTAACTAACAGATTTGAACTGATTTCACAGGGAAGTTCCTAGCGGATAACATAGTGGGCTCTGTGCTTGTCTTCTCCTTACTGTTTTGGATTCCTCTCAGCATCCTTGTGCACTGCGTGGTGAGTAAGCTGTCTTTGAGATGACTGCTTTGTTGGCTTGAGTTGTAAGAGAACACCTTTTGTATATGAAATGGCAGATGTCTGTGGGAGAAGGTGATGGCAAGCTCTTAGCAAGCCTCAGAGGGGAGTCCAGCATATTGCTGTTCCTTTAGTAGGTAAAATTCTTGCTAATCTCTGCCAGGTCCTGGCAAACCCAGGCCCAGTGCTCCCATGACTGGAGCTCTCCCCATTCTTTCCTAGGCTGTCTTTCTTCCTCTGCTCCCGGAATTCTACCCAAGTATAATTTTGGTAACCTCCATTAAAGTCAAAGCTTTCTAAAGCCCTACTAAGAAATAAGGCAACCACATTTTTGGGGGAGATTGAGAGAGTAAAGTGACCTTGGTTGAACTTGGATAGATGGATAAAGAGAGTGAGCTCCTGGCAACTGGGAGCATGGGCATGTGGCATGATGATGATAGTGGTGCAGAGGGTTCTGTGCTCACAGACACCCCTGGGATGAGTGGCAAAGCACGGGAAAATTGCCCCACACACTGCTGTGATCTTGCAGGAAACACAGTACAGAGACCTTGCAACTGGGAAACTAACTTTCTTATTTTGTGTGTGTGTGTGTTTTGGTTTGCTTTCATTTGTTTGTTTTCCAATAGGACAAGAAATTGGACAAACAGTACGAGGAGAACACAAAGTCCCTGTTTTGTCCCAGTGTAAGTTGATGTCTGAATACAAACTGTCAGAAAGCTCTCCAGTGCATTTTAGAGAATGTGAACCTAAGGTGTGTGCAGAGTGCGTATGGCAGAAGTGATGGTAGAGAGCCCTGGAGCCTCATACCTCACATTGCCCATGATGAATCAGTTTGAGGAGAAACTGTTCCTGAGCAAGCCTGTGTTTGGTACATCAAGCACTGCAGCTTGCTGGGCTCTTGATTCTTCCTCCCTGTAAGAGCTGTGCCATGACCTTGTTGCCAGAGGAGCTCTTGCCACAGCTCCCTCTGGGGCAGGAAGCCACTCCACTCTGCGGAGCACTGCTGCGGGCGCCTGTGTATGGGGTCCCCTCAGCACACGTCACTCAGCAGCTTCAACCACAGGCCGCTTGTTCCCAGCCAAGCAGTGTCAGCAAAGCATGAGGCTCAGCGGGGTGGCGCTGCACGAAAACCTCTGCTAAATGTGGTGACTGTGCTGCAGTGGCTGTTTGCAGGAGCTGACTTTTAGTGTCCAGTTGTGCTGGAGCCTTCCAGTTCCTTAAGCTGAGGGTGCAGGGACCCATCAGAGACACTTCTCACTCTGTAGATACCAAGCTGGGAGAAGAGCAAAAAAGTGTCTGGAGAAACTTTAATTACAGTCCAGCACCAGACACCTTCTGACACAGATTTCTGGGTATCCTGACAGCCCAATTCTTATTAATAACTGAAGCGTTCAGTTAAACACATAGTTTGTAATGGAAGGGGAACAAAGCCTTGCAGAACTCTTGCACAACCACTGAGGGAAGCATACTGAAGTGGAAGACCACTGAGGCAGATTGCCTTTGTCATCTACTGACGTAACTGAAGGTAATCTTAGTTTAAGTGCCACATACCTGCTCATGAGTGCCATGAGAAAAGTCACTCTAGAGCTTTATACCTGAATTCAATCAAGAAAATCCCAGAAGCAGGTGTAGCAACAGAGCACAGGTACAGTTAATGGGCTCCTCACTCCAGGGGAGGATGCAGTAGACTTCAAATTGCTGTAACAGAGATGCAGGTGCTCCTCAGAAAGTGCCCATCCCTTTTAAAAATGGGGCAAACCCCAGACTAGATGTGGTGACGTGGCTGCTTCTGTCTTGCAGAACGTGGAGATGCTCAGCAGCCTGGACTCTGCCTCTGTTCGAATCATCAAGCCCTTCCCTGCGACGCAGTCGACGAGCAGGCACCAGCCGCTGCAGCCCATCACAGCTGTGCCTCCTGTCACTGCAGCACCAAAACAGGACCACCAAAGAATGGACACTATTCAGGAGGACCCAAGCACTGACTCTCACATCGATGAGGACGGGTTTGAGAAGGACCCTTTCCCAAACAGCAGCTCAGCCGCCAAATCTTTTGAGGACTTGACAGACCATCCTGTCATTAGGAGCGAGAAAGCTTCATCCTTCAAACTTCAGCGCCAGAACCGGGTGGACAGCAAAGAAACCGAGTGCTAGTGTCTTGCTGCCTTCTAAATGTACGACTTGTGTCTGCAAAATAAGGATCTAAAACCATTTCATTTATATAAATATAAATATATGTATATATATTTTTGTGAGGGAGTGGGAGAAATAAGGAAGTGACCTACTGCAGATGCTGGTCATGTGTATGACCTTCCTTAAATTACATTTATTAGAGCATTATATCTTTTAAAAAGGAAAATCCAAACTCAAACTGGCTTGTATTTGAAGCTTTTGGATTTGTTTTTCTACTTCCGTGACCTTTAACATTTCCTTCGACCTGTGGTGCAAAACCAGATATCCTGCTGGATACTGGATTGTGTATATCAGCCTTTTTTATAACTTAATATTTTGTAGTCTGACAGCACTGATTGATAGACAAAATTAAGGGGCTTTTAAAAACAAGATGAAAACATTGCAGTATGTTCCATATAGAGTAGATCATTTAGCAGTTTAAGGTACATGTAAGCCAAAGCCTAAACAGATGCTTGAGGGCAGAACTGAGAGTAGTGAAACGGATAAAAATACAGTCTCATAGCACTGAATGATGATGCATAATTGGAATCGAGAATCTTGCCACATACAGCTTCTAAAGAAATGAAAGGAGCATAAGGAGGCTGTTAAACCTCACATGCTGCACGGAAATGCTCCTCCAGCATGAAACTCTTGTGTCTAGCAGTGAGGTTGTCTTATCTTCATGGCAGAGAAAGGCTTTCCATAGGAGTTTCCCACTCTGCACTTGTGTGTTGCAGGTATCTGGTAGGAGAAGTGTAACGGGAGAAATCATTTATGTGGATAAGCAGCTATAGGCAGCTGTTTACAGCAGTTTCAGTGCAGAAATGTTTCTCCAGATGTTACTTGGAAATAACTAACACTATTGTTGAGATGTTCAAAGAGCCTCACCTCGCATTTCTGGGGCCTGTGTGGCCTTTGGAAGCTCCTACTGCGTAAGTAAATGGATGAGGGTGCAATCCACTCCACTGTGGGGGGGACATGTTTAAAAATAATTGTGAATTTGATTAAAAAATAAATGAACCTTTGTTAAACTTACAGGGTAAGCGTAGGGAGGAGGCATCATGAGTTCCAGTTCCCACCCAGGGGGTAAAATGTGATGTTCAAAGTAGGTAATTTAACAGTGTCCTCCAGGACACCTGGAGACCTGCAAGGTGAGCAGGACTGGCACAGGAGCATCGTTTTAGCTGAGGGACTGACACAGTGGAGCCACAGAGAAACTGATAGCAAAGCAGCATCTTAGTTCTGCATCTGTTCTCTCCCACAGTAACCTGTGGGTAAAACTGACCTAAAACATGACAGGGTAGAACCATTTGAACTGTTACAAGCCAGTGCTCAGCGACAGGGGAGGTGGATTTACATATGAGGGGAAGTAACCGCTGCGGTGCAGAAGGGATGGTGCGAGAGCACCTCTCTTCCATACCACAGACATTGTTACACTAATACTTGAACCTTGTGTGCCTTACGGTGTTCCTGTCTGAGTAGCTATTGTGTTTTACATACCGGTTTTGAACTTTGTTTGGGGGGTTTTGTTGTTGTTGTTTGGGTTTTCTTGTTTTGATTCAGTGCAAAGTCCACGTGTGAGGAGTTAATTTAATTCCCAATATAATAAAAGCTTTTTATATTAAAAGAATCTGTAGTTAAGAGCTGTTTCTCCCCAGTCCTTTTAGCAAAGATCTAACTTCTTCAGTGAAACCCTGCATTAGGAGTCTAGCATGCAGCCAGCTGTGAGCCAGTTGTTTCTGTACACGTAGGGCTGCCCTGCTTCCAGCTGGGAATGGAGCCAGTGTCACCACAGGCCCTGCGGATTATGGTCAGCCCTGATGGTGAAATTTGCCTGTGAGGGGTGGGAGTGTGCTCACGTGCCTTTTCAGGTAGGAAGTCTGTAAGTGTGTGTTCTCTGCACTGAGGGGTTTACTTCCCAAAAGAAAGCGAGGCAGTGGCACGCACACAAAAGCATGGAAATTGAGGTTTGGAGCATGCCATCCATGTCCCAGTGTGAGCTGTAGTCCCGAAGCTGTGAAAGCAGTACAGGCACAGTTCAGAACCTCAGAGGCAGGAAGATCTGCAGGGAGCCCTGGCCTGGTCCAGCCGCTCTTTACCATAAACATTTCTTACAGGCAGGACAGTCCAGTTTAATAGTCATAAATACTGTAAGTGATCAAACGCTTCTGGTCTAGCTCCAGGCACAGGAAAAACAAGTACTTGTCCTGCAGTCTGTAACACTGTTGTACAGTGGATGGTAGGTCCTGACCGACTTGTCCTGGTTACTTAATGGAGCAAAGGCAGACATGACACTAACCAACTCTCGTCAGGCCCTGCACTGCCTCTTACTAGCCCCTAGGTGTTCAAAACTAGTAGATGGTATTAATCAAAGTGTAGTTCCTAAAGCCCAGGGCAGCCTCTGTGAGAGACTCATTTTCTTCCAAACAGGGCAAGGAAAGAGCTGCTGCGCTCACCCATGTTCACACCACCAGCACATGCAGCATGCTGCCGAGCTACCCCATGACACACCCACAGTGGTCTCATCTTTTATTCTCCCACAGCCCAACAGAAGGGAACAAGGCAGAGCACTGTCAGGGGGTCCCCCCACCTCCCCTTGCCCAGGCACGCAGTGTCTGCAGCATGCTCCTGGCAGCAGAGTGGCTTTGTCCAGCAAGGCTGCTTCAGCTCCTCACTGCAGGGCATCTGGCAGAAGAGTGGCCTCAGGGTGTGTGTGGTCCACCTCACGCCAGTATGGAAGCAGGAAAGGAAGAGCTGACAGTTTCTTTTCCAGGTGTGTCCACAGTTGTGCTGCTAGAAACCTGTTGCCTTTTGGTGATAAGTGAAGACCATCGCACAAATAGGAAGAGAAATCCTGCAGGGGAGGTTAAAACATGTATCAGTGTATTTGCTAGTTGCAAATAGAAGGTCTTGAGTAATTAAGTTCATCAGAGCCAGAGAGATTATAAACTGGGGATTTTTTCACTGCTTGTATTAAAGTATTAAGAGAATGTTCTGATGGCCAAAGTCACTGCTGTTCATCAGGAAAACATCGTGGGATTAATGATGCAATCAAAATACTGAGTCTACTGCACTACTGAACAGTCAGCTGCACCTGGGAGTGTGGGTGAGAGGAAAGATTCAGTGTCCAAACTGGAGTTATCTGCCTAGAGGAAAAGCCTGCAATCCCTGTCACAGACAAGTTTAGGAATCTGGTCACCTGCACCAGTGAGGCACCAGTGCAGCCTGACCTGGCCTTGTGCTGACATAACGCCAATGCTGTGCAGGTTGCCCAGAGAAGCTGTGGCTGCCCCATCCCCACAGTGCTCAAAGTCAGGTTGGACGAGGCCTTAAGCAACCTGGTCTGGTGGAAGGTGTCCCTGCCAATGGTAGGGGGTTGGAACTAGGCCCCTTCCAACCCAAACCATCCTGTGATTCTATGAAAAGGTTATTTATGTGTAATGCTCCCAGGGGACAGTCACTAAGCAAACGTAATGGTCAGGCTGTGTTAAACTTTATTTCTCAAAGCCCACTATGAAGCTCTGGATTATTTTTTCCCTTCCCCGAAGTATAATATGAATCCATGTTGTACCATTTCAGCGATCATGCAGCACTACCAGTTCCTCTAAGCTAAATGATGCACTTCACAATTCATGACAGTTTCAAAGCCTTTTGACATCATACCTGATTGTTCTGCATCAGTGTCCAGAGGTCGACTACATCAGTTCCACAGTCTCTAGCGACCTGAACACAGGCCCGGGCATACTCCCCAGTGGTAGCATTGTAGCGATTCAATTTTTCACCTATCCATCAGAAACAAAGGAAACATTTAACAGTTGTGACTGATCCACCCTGATTTCAGTCCTCTGCAACACACACCATGTGTATCAGTTTGTTAAACCAGCCCACATATAACCAATTACAAACCAAATCAAAAGCATGCAGATTTCAGTGGCTGGAAACTAAAGCTTGGTGAGTCTCTTGCAGGACACCTTTTGGCTTTGAGGCATTTGAAAACATGTTTCTTGTTAGTAGATGTGTAAGACGCGAAAGAGGCAACAGCAACAGGCACACAGTGTAAAAGCTGCTTCTGAGCTGCTCACAGCTTCCACCTTCTGGCACGTTTCAGGTGGAATTCATGCACAGGTTTAAAACTTCATACACCTGCTACTGGCATGTAGAATGGAGTGAAGGAAATGTAAATCTACCTATTTACAAGCTTGCTTTCTGCTTCCTGGGTGACATCCAATGTTTAACACCTCTGTGCAGTAGTCTCCTTGTAACATGCTGCTGAAATCAGGGCACATGTAGGTCCAAAGCTTGATTAGCACCCACAGACAGTGCCTTTGCGTTCACAGTTAACTGGGAGCTGGACGGTCAGTCCGTGCTCAGTGCCAGCAGTTCTGTATGGAGCCCAGGGAAACTTTGGGGCAGGATATCATTAAGTTACCTTATTTTACTATTGATTATTTTTAATGGGACCAACAATGCAATTCTTCAACTCCCACTCGCTCCTTGCACATGATTCCTCCTCTTCAAACTGCTATCTCCTTTCTTCCCATCATTTGTTTTCATCATCAAGATACCTTTGGCAGCCCACTGGTCCTTCCCCATGACAGTACATTTCCTACCTCCTCCTTTCTTCAACTTTCTTCCTGATTTAACCCTCACATGGGATTGAGTGGCCCTTCAGCTCACTCAGCCACCATGCAGAGCTCCCTTTGTTGCCATGTTCTCTGTACTGCCCACAGCTTCACCTCCCCAGCTGAGGTCCTGCAGTCCTACTCCTTTCCAGTTTTATGACATATCCTAGCAGAGTTGATAATTTCTTATTCTCCCTTTGCCTTTTCTTTCACTGTTTGTTAGGGTAACTTTCTGGCTGTTTCGTCTCCTCTTTCATTCTGGAAGCACACGCACACCTGCTCTCAATGTGCAGCTCTGCAGAAGCATGTGCTACTGGGTCTGTAAGTAAGTGCAGAGCAGCAGCCAAAGAAGCTCAGAGGGAACATGGGGGTATCCTGAGGGACCAAGAAGGCAACCTAGTGATTTACCCTGACCAGCATCTCCTACCCTGCCTTGTGACAGTGTTCTGGGTTCAGCAGTAGCAGTCATTTTTCTCCTTCTTAGTAGATGGTGCAGCGCTGTGGTTCTGACTTTCAGCCTGGGAACAGCACTGATAACACCAACGTTTTCAGTTGCTGCTCAGTAATGTTTACTCTGACCAAGGACTTTCTGAGTCTCATGCTCTGGCGGGGAGGAGGGGAAGCCGGGAGGAAGCAGAGACAGGACACCTGACCCAAACTGACCAAAGAGGTATTCCATACCAC
>JAOEHY010042664.1:0-21015 GCA_025447955.1 Psilopsiagon aurifrons | reverse complement strand
GAGGCACTGGAATGGGTTGCCCAGGGAAGTTGTGAATGCTCCATCGCTGGCAGTGTTCAAGGCCAGGTTGGACATAGACTTGGGTGATATGGTTTAGTGGGAGGTGTCCTGCCCACGGCAGGGGGGTTGGAACTAGATGATCTTAAGGTCCTTTCCAATCCTAACTAATCTATGATTTTAAGAATACACTGATAAGGGGAAATATCCTTTATAGCAATAGAGAAAGAACAACTTTAAAGAAGGATCAAGATTAGAAAATCCTGAAGTATTAAAAAAAAAAAAAAGAAAAAGTGGTTTGAGTATCAGAAGTGTGAGTACTTTTAAATATCTTGAACAAAACCCTCACCACATTCCAACAGAGAACTGAAGAGTGGAAGAAACCATCACAAGAGGAGCCATTGACAGGTAAAGCAGAAGATAAAGGGACAATTACACAGCAACACATCCGGAGACTTTAAAAGACCAATTCCAGATAAAGCCTGAGAGATAACATTTGTGATGGGTTTTATCAGGAACCAGGTTAAATTTGAGGGAGACATCAGGAAGACCTCACAGTTTGTGTGTTACTTTATCCTGTCTTCTGCCCAGAGCAGTGCAGGAAGCCATCAGCTCCCTTCCCAGCATGGAAAGAGAAAAAGCCAAAGAGGCTGAAGCACTACCATTCCTGTGAGAGGCAAGGAAAGGAGGCACCAGAGATGCAAAGCCCATGTACAGAGTGGGAAACTGAAGCATCCCTCATCGGAACAAACATCTGCCAGAAAAAGGAACGGGCAGGCAGAAGAAGGAGATGGCATTTAATCGGTAAGAATGAGCAGAAGGGTGGTGAAATTCAAAAATGAAACAAAGAAAAAAGAACCCCACCAAACAAACAAATAAACATTTACATCGACAGGCTTTGGTCTCCCCTCTGGAATAAATATTTGAAAAGCTTGCCTTCAGTAATAGATTAATTGTAATGTGAGAAACAAAAGATCATTTGAAACAAACAGGAAGGGTTTCGGGGCTCTTGTGGTGATCATCTAGCAAGGGGTAGCATAAATTAACTTCAAGATCAATTCCTAAATTATAGATTTATCGCATGGCAGCCGCCTTCCATCCTATTACAGACACACTCAACTGAGCTCGATTTCCACTGAACACCACCCTGGAGTTGAAGAACTGAAGAGGGATAGTTTGGGGAGAGATTTTTCTTGAGGCAAAGGTGTTGGAGAGGAAAGATGTGTGGCAAGATGGTTTTGATTTTCAGCAGGAACACTAAGCCTCATGATTTCCACCCATGCTGCTTTGCACAATGAACAGAGCTTCAACACAGAAGAAAACAAGGGGCGAGGGTATGTTTGTGCCTTATTCCACATATTTAACGAGGAGTGTGGAATGAGGTGTGGCAAGTGGAATTCGTAACTCCAGCCCTGGCCGGAAAAGGTGGCTGGATGCCAACCACGCCATACAGGTCTCGTCATCTAAACTTCAAGTAAGGTCCCGAGGATCCCAACACTTTCTCATATTGAGGTGTGCCACAGATAGAGAAAAAAATTACACTGCAGCCACAGGGTTAGATAGCCCCAGGGGTCCTACCTCCCACACACTTGCTTTAACAAAACCTCTTAACCCATCTCACAGCGATAAGCCTCACAAAGTGCCCAGCACAAAGCAGCTTCACAGAGAATAACAAACTCCTGCCAACAGCAACTTCACTGCACCAGGAGCAAGTCTGGAAGTTTCCAAGAGGCTGATGCTGTGGTAAGTAGTGGAAGGCGTCTCGTAATAAGGATGGAATATTGTGCCTATTGAGGGCACAATGAAGCAAACCAGAAGATTCATCTAGGACTAAAGAAACCCAGAAGAAATCTGAATGCATGGCTAAGCTTAAGCAGTAGCAGTTACACCAGAAATGGCTTTAAACACAAAAAGGGAACTGAAGACAACCAGATAAACTCTTAATACTCACATGCAAATTAGAATCAATGAGGATAATTGATTCTTATAAAGAGTCTAACGATACAGTACAACCTAATTCCTCCCATCTGAAGCCTGGCACCATTTAGTATATTTGATTAAAGAAAAAAAAAACCAACCCTGAGTGTGGGGATTTCTTTCTTCCTTCTATTTTTCTGGCTCTTTTGCCATGCTGACGCTTGTTTGGATTATGTCTATTTTGAGCTAAATTAAATGAGAGAAGCAGAGTTTTGACTCAGTAGTAGCAATAAATGGGGTTAGCCTGGCATTGATCTGTGTAAAGGGGCCAAAGCTAGGACTGCCACAAGCAAAACATGGTCAGTGAACTCTACAGCACCAAGAGTGACCCTGCAGCTGAATTCCTAGCCCTGATTACAGCAGAAAGAGACTTGCTGTCCTAAACAAAGAGTATTTCAGGCAGCAGATTAGCAAGAGAAAGTCTATTTGCAATGGAAGACAGAGGAAATGGACCAAAAATAAGAACCACAGCGCATTTCAGAGGATATTGGAAAGCTTCTGAACAGTGCAAAAACAAATGCCTTCTTTGCTCTGCATTTCTGGTAAGCCAGCACTAGGTGCAAATGCTGAAAGAAACAGTATTTTCCTTTTGCATCTGAATTAAATAGCTTCAGTTAGTAAGTGTGCAGCAGTGATGATGAGCCAAACCCACGTTAAGAATAGCACGCTGAAAAAGTTACCTTGCAGACTCAGAACATCTGTCTTACAGCTCTACAAAAAGGGAAATCAGGTTTACTACAAGAGGAAAGGCTTCTTTTATAAATCATGTTTAAAATTCAGCCAGCAAATTTATACAGAAGGAGAATTTCACAATCCTTAGGAAATACAGATCAAATTCATTTGCTCTCTTGAGTGCCTGTGCTGTTGTGCAATGCAAAACAGCGAGAGCACAGCAGTAAATCTAGCCTCATGACTATCGAGTTTAACTGCAGTCTATCTGCAACGGAGAACAAAGTGCCTCTTATTCCCGCTGCACTGTGATCCCACTGGATCTGAAGCCAAGCAGGGTTGGGTCAGGCCAGCATTTGGCTAAAGGCTGGCAGAGCTCCGGAACCGGCCACTCCAAGGCTGACGCAACCTCGCACCTCACTCCTAGCGCAGCCGCTCTGCACAGCAGGAGCACCCAACGTGTTGGGCGCTCATAGCCATTCCTATGAGCACCTTCAGCCACTGCTCCCACCACTTGGGCAGCTCTGACGGCTGCTCACAAGTCACAGCAAGCAGCTGTCAAGAAGCACAGCCCTGCCAAGTGACGAAAGGCTGCTGAGCAGCAATGCTCCCCATCCTCATTTTTTAATCTGGGACATTTGGGTGGCACTGGGCTGCGTGATCAGAGCTCACCCTGGCTGGAAAACCTGAGATGGGCCTAGTGCCCCTCATGCTGGCTTCAGGAGCAGTGTGGACCTCAGCCCCCTGAGCAAAGATTGCTAAACACAGAATCCCCAATTATCACTACTTTGACTTTTAACCTATTTCTTTCCTATATTTTACAGTAATTGCTCATTAACATAAGTGTTTCCTTAAAAACAAGGATCACAAAATATTAAGCCATGTCAAATCCTAATGAGTGAGCTTTTAATGGTCTTCAGTCCATCCTTCCCCCAAAAAGTCCCATAATATATTTTTGCTTGCTGGTTTACTGTGTAGCAAGGGGCAATGTGGGGACTCACAGTGGAAAGAGAGGGTGATTCAAAGTCTGTTGGTGTACTGACAGCTCACAAAAAACTGAGACAGATATCTGCAAGACAGCACTCTGTTTTTTTAGCACTCATTTGGCTTGCCACCCATCCTTATTATGGGTTGATTTCACCCTTTACTTGAGTTTTGTGGTGGCTGCAATGTCAGAGCATGAGACGTGGTTGCCACAACTGGGAACTTGCTGACTGATTTAAGGGAACTTACAAACCCACAAAACCAAAAGATATTTGCCATTCACTTACATTCCGAATGTTCCTTTCACCTCTTCTTGAATAAATCTTGGGCAAGTGAAAGTTTATTTCTAATTCAAAATTAATTTTCCCTTCTGTAGAAGGGATCCTAAGCACAATATACCTTCACTATAGCAATGACCCCACAATATCCTCCCCTGACCAGCTCGAGGTCAATACACCTACATTGGTAACAGCATCTTGAAATTAAGTTGTCATTTTAAGTGCTTAGCGGGCATTGAGACATCTCAAATAAATCGGTTCATTATTAAAAGCAGCAATTATTGTAAATTACACTCTTCAAAAGAACAACAGCCTAAGCTTTAAGTACATTATGATGCCTGCCTGACCATTCCCTTTAAATGAGGATAGCTGAGGGCTCAGACTCACCATCATGCAGCAAACAGCTGTGCAATTTACAACTATTTTTTTAACCACTCCTCTCCCTGAGGCTACCACCCCCATTGCAGAGCTGGCAAAACAGACCTTATGCCCATGCCTCCTGTGTTCCAGTTCACGGACTAAACATGGCAACTCCAAATTGCTGGTGATGATGACAGCACCCAAAACCCCCCATAATAATCCCTTGACCAAGGTTTGCTGTAGCCACTGAAGTGCAGGCACACAGTACCTTTTGCTGACTCTGCAAGTGAGCAAAAGCCTTTCACAAAGGAGGGCAGCCGAGGGCAGTAACATCAAGCTAAGATTTGCCAGGGCTTGCCTGTCACAGGACAACATCTTGCATTTTAACCATTTTTGGCACATTCCACATTCAGTATTTTCAAGAGCTTTCTAGGATGTTTATGAAAGAACTGCAAGTTAGGCAAGTAAATTGATGGTGGCACAAGAATGCCTTCCCACATTCCTCTCCCATGCTCTACTGTGGAAATAAATGAAGACGTAGTTTATGTGTCTGTAATTACAGTTTGTTAAAAGGAGAACAGGTTGTTAAATTATGGTAAGGAGTCTGTGAGCCTGTACCCTGCTTTGAACACCACAGCAATGTAGTTTATACAGAAAAAAAAGAGACAGATCAAAACATTACTCAGAAGGAATCCATGATCTGGTATCATCCAGCATAAAACAATCTACCTTTAAACTAGTCAAGTTAATCATATCAATCAACTGGAAGTTGTTCTTATGAGAGCTATAGGTGACATTCAGAACACTGTCAAGTTTCAGTCAGTTAATACTAAATACCAAAAGGGTAATGTTATGCAGTTGGTTTATGACACTTTTGTATCATACATCATCTGCTGTTTGCTTTTAATCCTGCATTTCCCCCATTTAATACTTACAGTATTTATACAGCCTTGTAAAACTCCAGTACAAAAGAATAAGCAACAAGAACTTTTCCCCATACATTACTTGCCAACTTAATTATGTAATGTAATGTGAAAGGTTTATGCACACCAGCTGGATCTCATTATAGTTAAGTTTCTGTCTTTTTAAAGTGTACTTTATCTGGAACACTGAAGTCACTAAAGAATTTCACTTAAAAATACGTTGAGCTGGCATACACACAAGTTTATAGTACAGGATGCTAACTCATTAAATGGGTTCAGAACAAGCCAAGTTAATGGACGTATCTAACATGCATCAGCTAAATTTAAATATCTGAAGGCAATTGTGGATTATTAACTGAACACCTCAGCCTAAGTCAATCTTCCCCTCCTTAATATCACAGTAACCAGATGCTACTCCTTGTACAATAAGAAAACTAGCAAGAAACCCAAGGAAGGAAAAGTTTCAAGAGAGCATTGGTATCATCTCCCTACTGATCAGCGCTAAAACTCAGAGGTGCTGTGGCTTTCTGTACCAAGATCCATCTAAGAAGCTGGAGCTTAATAGCAAGACCACCAAAGAGGTTATTTAATACCTAGCTGAACCAAAGCAAACTTGTTGCACACTTTGGTATTACCAGTTGAGAGATTCCTTCAATCGTGAGGCAAGAATCATGGTTTAATAAACGCAGAGAACAAAACCAAACATAAAAAAAATCATGTGCAGTGATTTCATTTTTGTTGTATATTTGAGTGTAATTACTGTCTTAAGTACTTTAATTGCCTGGCATCTCCTCAAGTGCCTTGCCTGTGGGGAGGGGAGGCAGGGCAGTTTATAGTTTGTTATTAATGAATGAAGTACAAACAAGTTTACCTTGTCTGTAATCAGCATTCCCACCAAAACAGTTCAAGAGAAAAATGCAAAGGGGCCCGTTTGTCCTACAGACCCAATGGGATTGCATTAATATCTACTTTTTAATGATAAATGTCCTTCTGCCACATCACTTGCACCTCAGCGAGAGGCTTGGCAAACATCTTTATAACATCGACAAGAGAAGCACCACCTTCTTGTCCATTCCTGTTCTCTTATACAGACACCTCCTCTTGACCACTGATGTGTGGATGGGGTGTGGGCACAGACACCCCTCAGGTCTGGCCCCATATGACCTTTCTTGTATGCCTTCTAGGTGAGAAAAGGGGGTATGCACCAAGGGGAAATACATTCTGCTGTCTGCAAGCAAATCTGTAGGGTCATTTACAATTGCTCTGGAATGACATGCATCCAGCCCTTCTCAGCTGGAAATAATTTTTGCCTGGAGTAGAAATGGTATGGAGGGAAACAAGTGACAAAAAGAAGCTCATGCAGGATAAAATAAATATAATCATCTGCTTCATGAAGAAATGATTAGACACAAGAAGCCATCAGTAAAAGGCAGCACAGTTATATGAAGATGGTAAAGCCAGGAGGATGAAGGAGCAAACTGGTGTTTTTCACTATTAGTGAAAGACAGAGAGAATATGAATTTGGCCATTAGTCTTGGTTTTCCACTTAAATTGGTATAAAAAGTCTGCTACTTTTAGATAATGTCACATGCACAGCCCAGCCGACCATCCAGACAGCAAGTGTACCACTGGCACAGCGAGCTGTCTCACACAGCCGTCAGCCCACACTGACTGTCAAGAGCTCACCTCTGAAGGAGGGCAGCTCTTTCCCTTGCCTTACCACTCCGGCTGCCAACGGGAGTGACAATCAGCGCCAGTTCTGGTGGCCTGCATTGCAAGGATTCACTGGGAGCCACACTAAGACAGCCAATTTTCACACTCAAACCCACGCTTTCCATTACTACAGATGAGGACTTTCTTCCTCACCCAATTTTGAGCTAGATTGCTGATGCAACCAGATCAACATCTCTTACCAGCTTCTCAGTCATTTAGCCTGTCTCTTCATTATAGCTGGGACACCATCTCCAACACTGCCTTGTTTTATCTCCTGAAGCACAGCTTCTTACTCTCATGGTATCATCCCATTGTCACACACATGGCACACTTGCTCCAGGGATGCTTTATGTTGCGGTTGCCACTTCTCATGCACTTTTTTCCATGGTAAAACACACAACTTTACTTTTCAAGTCACAACAAAGCAAGTGTACTTGACAGTTTGCCCAAAACACAATACTACTGCTTTTACAACAGTTCTCAAAGCATCCCCTCCCATTGCCAACAAGTAAACACTGCTGATCAGATGAAAACTTCTCCCTTGAGTAAGTTTCTTATAAAGTACACAACCATACATCTTGATAGAGCTGTATACATAAAGCATGGGAAGAGATGCTGTAAATACTGATCTGAGATTCCTACTCATTATTTGCTTAGGCAGAAATGTGATAGAAGAGAAATCTATAAAGAGGTTGTGGAGAAGTTTAAAAATATTTATGAAAAAAGTGGACTACAGTGTGAAAGCAGCTTAACAACTTCTCAAGAATGGGTTGCTGAAAGCTAGCATCCAGCCATCTACCAGCAGAACCAACGAGAAACTCCTGACTTCAGAGCTATCACCTTACACTGGTTTCCTTAGGGGAAAAAAACCCCACATTTTGATTAAGCACACCATTGAGGCATTTAAGGCTCTCACATATAACATGAACTGACACAACAAAAATACAGGCATTAATATAAACAGAATAAAACTAGCATACACAAGTCATTCTGGGCGCAGACAGCTATTCATGGAACTAATTCAACAATACATGTATTCCACTAGGAAACTGCGAGTCAGATAAACATGCTAAAAACAAGACTCTCCCACTGTTCCCCTCCTCTAGACTCCTTAAACTTCCCATGTGCCCTCCATCACGCAGTGGAGCTGCTCCTGCTCTGCTTGGCATCCAGGAGGGATGAAGCAGGAACCCACCAGTGTTCCTCTCAGGAATTTTATGAAGTGGCTTAAAGATTAATGGAATAGATGACTAGTTTATACAGCACTTTGATCAAAAACATGTTTTCCTAACTTCCTCACTGAGTTCTAGTAAGATGTGAATGAGAAAATGATCCGGACGCTTCAGTTTACAATGGGTATTTTAAATAGCCTGAGAAAACTAGTTTATTATCCATTAGGCATAAAACCAAGCACAATGCTTATAGGCCATTTTACCACAGCACTCACAGCGGATTTCTTCGGGATACATACCTAAGAACCAGTGCTTTCTCTGACAAAAAATGCTATAGGAAACCACTGGTTTAAATATCAAATTTCTTAAGGTTAAGGGAAAAAAAAAAAAATCTATATATTTTAATTTCCATAAGAGACAAAAATATCATGTACTTGTCATACTCATTTTCTTTTAACTAACCTTAAGGTTGAAGAAAACCAAAACTTGCTCCCCATCCCTTCACTGTTTTTTTACATTTTCCTATAGCACTTCTACTTTAAAGAGAAAAATACATACTTCCTCTTCGCCAACTTTGCCATCTTCTCCTTGACCAAAGCTTGTTTCAGTGCACCTACTGTATTTGATTTTTAGCATTAGGAAAGAAGGTTTGGCTCTTATTTTATTAAATCCTAATTTCTTCCTCCAATTTTAGCTCTTCACCAAACAGAAACATTATTTCCTGCCTCTTTAATCCATAAAACTAATCCAGCAGAAGCACACTGGCATATCAACTACTTTCCAAACTGATGTGCTACACGACAGTTTGTAGCATTTTCTCACCCTGTTTTCCCTCTCCACCTCCTTTTCCATTTCAACTTATTTCTAGATCTTTTTTCTTCTCACAAAATCCTTATGTTCTGCCTTCAAAATCCTGCTGGCAGTTATTTAACCCTTGCTCTCTGACCTCCAGATAAGCTGGCACACTCATCTCTGCTCTCCTTCCCTCCTAAAAGTCTAGTCCTTTGAGATAAAAGAGGTAACAGCTATTCCAGATCACTGTCAGTAATGTTAAAGAGAATCCTCAGAAGCCCACAGTCACGGGCTGTCAGTAGCAGTACCCAGCATCCCTGCAGTGGTCCCTGCTCATTTGTGCTGGAGGAGCCTGAACCAGCTCCCCACAGGCAGGATGGGGGCACAGAGGATTCTGCCATTCTACATGCCAAGTAAGGGACCGCTGCTGTGAAGGTTAGGGTAGCTGAGCAGTTGTTGAAGCTCTGTCACTGGAAATCTGCACAGAAGAATGTCAGAACCTTACCACACCAGCGCATTTGACAGCAACTAACACCTGTAAGATCATACCCCTGTAGCAAAAAATGTGTCCAGTGGAATCAGTCCACTGCTTTACAGAAACAGAAATGCCTCAGTAACTTCAGAGTATTCAGCCAAGCTACAAAGCGCAGGAAGGAGCAGAGGGAAGGAGTAGCATACTTCAGTTTTTCAGCAAAAATTGGGACACAGGCCTTGTGAAATCTAAAAACAAACAAAACGAAACAAAAATGTTTATCAGCTAGTTTATCTTTTCCTGGAAAGATATGTATTTGACCTGACACTTTGGTATCTCTCAACAACTAAAGCATAGAAGCTTCTGGAAGTGTCTGCCATATGTTTTACATGATTGCAACAGTTACTACCATATCATTATCCTGTACTGCAAATCTAGCCTACTATTATATTCATGATCTTGAATATACCTATGAGCAGTTGGAAGTGAATATACTGTACTGAGGAAAACTGACAGGTTAACATTATTCCAGTTCAGCACAGGCATAGGAATCTTTTCCCAGTGAATTACCAGAGCAAACTTTAAAAAAAAGAGCACTGAATTATCCTTCTCTGTACCATGGGGATACATTTACCATTTACACAGTAGCGTAGCACTACTTCCGTACACCTGTACAATGCATTAGCTTCTAAATTAATACTATATTTAGTATTGAGTCACTGTACGTCTTAAACTCACTCATTTTGACACATTTGTACTTGCTGGTTTCAAAGAACCTGGGTTTCCTTATTCTTTTTTTAAATTCCTTACTTTTGATACTTTTCAATGCCTAAAACTAAAGGGAACAGCTTGTATCTGAAAGTACTTTCAGACAAAACATTTGTGCTCAGGTCCTATGTAGAAGATGTCAAAAAAACCTCATAATGTTTTATTTGAAACCCACTGACAAATGCAGGTGCATTTCAAAAACGTCACATTAAAAATACACCCCAAAAAAGGTAACTTGCAGGAACTTCTGAAGAGAAAACCAACCAGGAATAAGGCTGCTTTGCAAGTGTGTCAAATACCTCAAAAGGCAGGCAAAACTACAAAGTTATGAAAGGACATTAAAGTTGTTGTGGCTTTTTTAAAAACAGACAAAGATGTATATAAGAAAGTCAAACTGCAACTGTTACTGTTTTGGATTGGCAACAGCTTCAAAAAGACAATTCAGCAGCAGCTAGTTTTGAGACTGACACTGAAACTGTGTCAGTCCCACTCTGTCTACTCTATTTTCCAACAGTACTTGGGCAGAAAAGACAGTCGAATGGATTTGCACTTTCATCCCTGCTGAGGAATATCACTTTTTCAAGTGTTCATGCTGAAAAGAAATCATATTCCTACCAACATCAGTCAGTTCCAGAGAACTTCAGTTCCCCTCACATGGTTTCATGGACCACAGATCTCTGCATTATCCACTTTGCCTCCAAGAGCACTTTTCCTCTCCCAAGTTTGCCAGCCACTGATCAGCGCGCATTTTCACATAAAGAGAGGCGCTTGTTATGTTTTGAGGTTTTTTTCCCCCAGAGAATTTTCCAGTAAGAAAAAAAAAAAAAAATCAGCAAGACATATACTTGAGCATTACCAAATTAAGAGACAAGATAAAGTATTAAAATATACCAAAAGGCTAAACAGCTCTTTATGGACTGGTTATTTGCCAAACCCCACAAGTTCAGAGCATCTTCTTTTTCCTACATCCCCAAGCAAAGAACTGAGCAGAAACATGAATCTGGTCTTACAATGGTCTAGGGAGAGCTTCCAGAAACTGGTGTTATGATGACAGGAAAAAGACATGTTTTTCTAAATCCAAGACGGAAACTAGCATTGATAAGCTAGATAAAAGCCCACACAAATCATCACCCCCCAATAACCACAAACTTGGTCTGTAATAATTTTCTGGCTAACTGCTGTGATAAACAACTGCAGCCATCATATCTGAGATGAGGAGGAAGAGCACACTCCCTTATGGAGTGCTACTAGTCATATCATTAGAAACACTGGGAAACCCTCAAAGAGGCATCTGACATTCACACACTGTTCATACTACAGCCATAGGTTTGCCAGCTACAGCATCTGTGCTCCCATTTACACTTTCCAACTTGTCAACCTCACCCTCACAGTTAGTTCCTCCTAATTGGGCATCAAAACTAGATGGGTTAATTACAGCACTTCAGATGACTTGCACACTTCTGAATGGGGCAATTTCAATACAAGGGAAGAAAATTAACTGACATGTCACTGGTAACAGCCAGCCCTTGTAAGAAGGGAGGAAGGAAGCTATTTAAGCCCACTTCACCTTTTTCTCTTCCTCCTCCCCACACTTGAGGCACAAGGAGAAAACATCTCAACCCAAGTAGAACTGAGGTGAGGAAGGCAACATGAGCGGATTTCCCCTTCTCTTTCGTGCTAAACCCACATAACCCATGCTCCCACCCTTGTGTCAGCCAGACACACCACATGCTTCCGCTGCTTCTTCTCCAGGGGAGCTTTAAGCCAGAGGGTGCTTGGTAATTAACCACTGATGATTTCCTCTTACACCAGAGAGTTTCAGTGCTGCTCCTCTGGGTGCACTGCAAACACCTCACCCATAAAACAAGAGCTCACACTAGCAAGTGAAGCACAGGCTTCCCAGCCAATAACCCTGACCACAGAAAGAACTCAGGATGCCAACACTGAACCTTACTAATTGAAGGTCAAAGCACCAGACAGGATGCTGTCCTTACTTCAGCCCAACCTCTCCCTGCCACTTTTGAAGCCTACTAGAAATAAATGGAGAAAATAAACTAGTGAAAGAAGCAGCTATATATATCACTGCAGAGAGTAAGAGCTCAGGATTCAGCTGAAGGATGTAGAGAAATTGCTCTTGAAATTTATCCAGCAATTCTTAATTTTAAATGTAAATAGACATTAAAAAAAAAAAAAAAAAAAGAGAAGCTTAAAATAAAGTGATATTTTAGGGAAATCATTCCTTTATGCATTATGTTTCTGACAGATTAAAAGTAGTAACAGCATACATAGGCACCAAATTGCAGGGAACTTGAAAGCTGTGGTCTCTTTATTAGAGCTATCAAGGACGAGAATCCCAAATACACAGCCTCCTCTTCTTCCCACTTCCCATATTGAAAAGCGAACTAAAACAAATAACAGCACCATCTGACCTGGTTCCTGGGCAATTTAAGGAGGAGAGAGTGAAATTAAACACTGTGCTAGAGGTAAGGCCAAATCAGAAATCACCCCAGCACCTTCACAGGATCTTCGGGATAAGAAAACAGAAGGAAAGCCAAAATTTATCCTTGTGCCATAAAGAGATTTTTGCCCTCCTCCTTTTGCAAGGACATGTGGTCCAGCCTGTGTTACTTGAACAGCACCTACCCCCATGAGCTACATTCAAGCCTCCTCTCCTACCCCCACCTTGGGGACGCTTCACCAACAGATTTATAGTCCATCCCTCCTGGCAGATTGCATCAGCTTTGTCCTCCTGGACTCCCGTTGTTCCCCAATGGAAAACCATGAGAGCACTACAGGAGAAGCATCAGTTTCACACTGTCAGTACCAATGTTTGAAGACAAGTGACTTCTCCTTGCCAAATGGTCCATAACACATTATCCAGGTTACACTATCCAGTTTAAGTACCAGAAACACTGTAAGCCACATCAGCATAGTGCACCTCCCAGGTTAGTACAAGGAGCAAGTCAGAAGCCCCAAGGAGGTGCTAGCTCAAGTGTCTACGCATAGGACTGTGTTACATGGAGCAGATGAGCCCTATGCATACAGTGAAAACAATGCTTTCAGACACTGGTAAAGTGAACAGAGCTTAAAATTTTCACTCAGTTTCAATCTAATTGATCTATCCTAGCTACAGAAATGTACAGATACATACAATAGGTAAGAATATCAAGTAAGTAGGAAGTTATTGGAAATGCATATACTGCATCTGTGCACTACAACTTTGATTAGTTCCCAAACTAAAAATGGCAATAAGAACATGTGAAAGGCACTTGCCCTCATTAGGGATTATATTCTTAGCAAGTTAGGTTTTCAGATCAACCAACTAAAACTGGCTGAGTGCAAAAGCACGTGAATTTCTAAAAGCCTGGAAGAGACGTTTTTCCTTGTGGATAATCCTCAAAAAACAACTAGAACAGAATTAATTCCTATGCCTTCCAATGTTACTTTTAGATCAAGGTATTGTAAGAAGTTCCCATCCCTTTCTCACTCCCCCTTCAAATGCCTGGAAGAGACTTAGAAAGCATTCCCTGGAAACATGATTATATATTTTTACTATCATAACACTAATAAATCTCTTCCACATCAGATAAAATGCAGTTACCAACACTTGTCCCTTGAATCCAAAATAGGATACAAAATTATCTTGCACATACATATTTGGCTACATGCCCTTAATGATTTCCTTCTGAAAAGAAGGGTGCATTTCTTGCTTCAGAAACAGAAAAGCAAAATAATAAGAAAGAAAGGACATAGGGAAAAAAGATGAACAAAAGGGCTTCGAAAGTGACTGAAAATCTACAACATCACTAATTAGGTTCCAGCTTCTAACACAATAGTGGGTGTACCATGGTCTGTTATCAAGTTTATAGCCAAGGGCACAAGACAATACAACCCCACATTCAATTTAATTACAGCCTATGGCTTTTGCAGTAGTGCTGTGTTTCAAAGGGTTTAAGCACTCATTTATTTCTCCACCATACATGGAATAGGCAGCTCACTCTCATACAGACTCACCAATTAGACTGAACAGGTTTCTGATCTTTCGCTCTCTAGAAGGAGAGCAGTGGGCAATGGGAAACCTTTTTACAGGATAATCACAGAAAACACTTTGGTTAAAAAAAAAAAAAAAAAAAAAATCCTCTCCGGTACCTTTAAGTTTGTGCATTTTAACTTTGATGTGCACAGAGAAAGAGCACAAATACAGTCATTTCAGAGTCTATGCAATTTTTGAAAGTGTTAAGATACAACAGTGTTTCAGTCATACTGGATTTTTCCTCATAATTTTACTAAAAATTGTACTAATCTTCATTTGAGTTACACAAAACAGATCATCTCTTGCATTCTAACTATCACTGAAGGTTGGACCAAGCAAGTTCTGACTCAGCTCATGTGATTCAACTAAATAAAGGAGTCTAATTTCTAAAAGAAAAACATTCTTAAAACTAAAGTGACAGGGGGAGAAAATCACCATCTGAAATAGTTACAAATATATAATATTTAATAACTAAAATTTAATATAATATTTAATAACTCCAATATATTGTGCCAATGAAACTAAAAGGATCTACAAAGCCAAGTATTTGAATTTAAACTCCACAACCACAATTCTAAACACTCGGAACACCATTCTCAGATCATCTGTAAAATACCATCCGGAGTCACCTGAAATCATCTGATAGCTGATCCAAAAATGGACCAACTTTAGTCTAGGAAAGTAAAAACAGTTCTCTTCATTCCTTTCAGGGCATATACTGCCCTCAAATCTGTATACAAGGTCCCTAAACCTAATCTTTACCCTGCTTTTCTTGTACTCATCTTGGGAAACACTCACATGTCCACCAAACCTCATGTTAGTTATAAGGACCATAGCCTGTGATATCCTACTGTCTTCAAAAAAATCCCCATCTCTGTTAACAATCTTTAGAAGCATGCAGTTACAAACAACAGACTTCCACTGAAGAGTGCAATAGTCCAGATTCACGTGTTTCACTACGGAGAGTGGCAAGAAAGCTGTGCTTTGACACCCCTGCTACATTATTCCCCGCCTCCTGAGGATTTCAGAGCAATTTTGATGACTACCAGGTATAACAGGTCCCTTTTACAGCTAAACACTTTCCAAATCTGTAACTTAGGAGAAGATTAAAAACTTCCCATTAAAAAAACCACAAACAAGAGCCAAGAAACAAACAGTAGCCTCTAAGGCAGGTACAGTTTCTTTAACTGTAGGTTAAAGTCCCTTTAACCCTCAACATTCAAGATTTTAACCACAGAGTTTCTTTTAAAGACACCAAGCAAACCCCCGATTTTCTTGCAACCTGGGATAATCTATTAATCAAAGAGGATGGCACTAACTAGGCAGTAGGGCAGCCAGGACTAACCTCTGAAACCCGATCAACAGCTGTCCTACCACAAGAACTAACAGGTATTTAGCAGTCATCAGTCTAAATAGCTTTAAGACAAGGATATTGCCCCATCTATTATCTGCCCAGAAGTAAAGCCCAGCATCCTAACACCACTATCTTAAGCACCCTTCCCTGAAGCAGTCTGACGGGCTCTCCTATCTCATCCCCCCCACCTCACCCCCCATACTCAGAAAGCATCTAGTGATGATTCTGGTCAGAGTACTACAAATATTTGTATAGAACAGAAGCCTTTTTTGTGGCTATTTTATGAAAGTGCAGGGTGTTCCCAGATCAAAGATCAAACAGAAAAATTCTTATCCACATTAAAATAAAATAAAAATCAACCGAACAAAAGGACTGAAAAGAGCTAGATAGATTTATTGATTTGCTCTCAGTTGTACCTGCTACCTCCTTATATTCGTCATGTGCTACTCTTCTGCCTTCTTTTGCAAAATGTGCAGTCAGAACTAGATTTCTGGTTCTGGTCAAAGTAAACCCTTCAAAGAGAACATAAAGCAATGAAGAGACATGTGCCAGATCAAAAGAAAACAAAAAGGGCAGCTCCCAATTTAAAGCAGGAGTAAAAACAAAAAATGTTTAAGGATTCCCCAGAACAGCCAAGACAAATGCACATGGCTTACGTTTTAATCACTGAGCATTTGGTAGATACCTTAACAGCTGAAGAAACTCTCCACAAGCAGCCAAGAGAAACCCAACTGAGTTACAGAATCAACCTAAAGGAAGCATTTTCAAGTGACACACACCTCTCCTTACCTATGGCAGAAGCCAATCTATTTCCTAGGTCTATTTCGGGGTATTACTACAGTAGTAAGTTCAGCATGTACCAGATCTACAAATCTCAACAACTACCACCACATTGTAGCATCAAAAGCTTAAACTTCAGCTATTGTTCATCTTTCAGTAACACGAGAGACAAACAATAGACAAATTACATTCCTCTGTCATCAACTTGAGCTGAAGTACTGTTGTCAGTGGCAGGAAAATTGCTACACTTCAGAGCAAATAAGGACTGAAAAAAACGTTGTGCCATGATGGCACAGCGCTGTATGCTTAAAATACACTCCGTAAATGCTACTCTCAAGGCCTGCAACCTAAAGCAATCATTGGATCAGAAGGAAGGTTTAATGTACCTTTCCCTAGCTCTGGAGGAGGATCCTACTAACCCAGCATTGAAAAGACATCTTGGGGCTAAAACAGAAGACAGGAGCAACCACAACAGGAAAACATAAAATTAACATCCTTGCTCAGATTCTTACACTAAAAGGTTTGCAGTCAGTGAACACTGAAGACGTTCCATTTAGTACTTTTGTTTAACCTTTTCTATACTTTGCTTAATGCCATTAAAAAAAAAAAAAAAGAAAAAAAAAAGAGCATGCATGCACAAAGATGCTGAGAAAACTCATCACTCCACCACTTTTTCACCACAGTACTGCACAAGTCCACAAGGACAGCAGAATCCATCCCCTAGAAGAATAATTACAAAGATGACCAATAAACCACAGACTTATGACCTTCATGTTTTCAAGGAATCTGTAATATTTGTCAACAGCTGAATTTAGTGTCATGTTACTTGATGAGAGGCCTGGAAAGTCTTTGTTTATAATTAAGCAATAACGATTGAGGATGGGGCATTTCCTGGGGATTAATGACCAGCTGGGAGAGTCGATGACTTCAGGCAATGCCTTGGGCTATTAACCCCAGCCAGGCATTAATTTCCCCAGGAAATGCCCTGGACCTCTATTAGCCTAACTATTATAAAAGGTAGCGAGGGAGAAAAAGTTTATCATTAACATTCTCACAAGGAAATCTATTCCACAGCCAGTATTTTTTCACTCTGTCACCTCTCAGAAGCACATAAGTTAAAACTGACATGAGAAGAACTGGCAATTAAAAAAGACACTTTTCCTTCTCCTAAAGACTTAAATTAATGAGTTCTGTAGCAAAGGAAAGATTCAGCTACAAAAGTGGCTGGGCAGCTTGTTTAGCTCATTAAACTGTGAATGGAGATGAACATTTTCATGTAATTACTGAGGAAAAAAAAAAACCACACTGTCTGGTATCCTTGCTGACTGCTCATTTTCTTTCTTGATATGCTCAAGAAAACAGCACGTGCCTGTGCAGTCTATAATCTATTTTAGATATTTCTCTCTTTCTCCCTATAGCCCGCCACTAATGAGAACTACAGCACCGAATGCTTCATGTAGGAATCACAGCCTTGCAACAAACAGTACAGAAGCTGGATTTCTCCTCACCTAAGCTTTATGCAATTGTGAAGAGATCTGTGGATAGAGATTAAGCTCTTCAGCCTGATGACTGAAGGTACCGAACCACCTCATTTAACAGGTTAAAGACACGAGCACTCCATTACAGCTAACTGGATCAGAACTGTTCTGCCCAGATCCCTCTTCCCCTTCCCATGCTCACAAGTGCTGCTGCTCTGAAAAAACTAAACTACGTTTGAAGTTTCAAAATTACTTTCAAGGTCATTAAAAGTGAGGGAGAGAGGAGTCCAGGGTTAAATACAGCAAAGAGCATTAGCTTATACCTGAAATAATGAGCAAGAACAAAAACATTATCTGCACATAATCAAGCCTCTAAGCCATTCAGAGACACCAGATACACACAGCAGGAGATCAAACTACAGTACTCCAGTGAAGTGGTCCAAAGGAAAAAAAAAAAACACCAACCCTGCTAGGAGAGGTCACAGGTACTTTAAAGAACATAGATGCTTATGCAGGCATTCACTGGAAGCCCCGCTCTCCCTCCCCAATTAGCCTTCAGGCTGGTTGATTAGCTGGCAAACTCTTTGAAAGGGTCAGTCTGTCCAGAACTGGTATTTCCACTTGGGAAACAGCTCAGGCATGTCATATACCTGTGCTCACCCAGCACTGCGCTCTCTGGCTGACGGCTGCAATCCCTGTTATTACTTGACACAAGAATGTCAGAGGGGTTTTGTAACCGTGTAGGGCAGCCAGCAGTAAAGTTCTTGCCTGAAACACGGTATCTTATGGGGCAAAGCATAACCACATATGCTTTACAGATTTAGTTAGAATGACTTCCAAACTTCAAGCCAATTGCAGAGGTGCATGTCTTTAATTGAAGTAATTCAGCTCCAGCTCTCAAACATTCAAAAGAAAAGTACTTTTGGAGGGGACAGAAAGCAGGCACCAGAAATGCGTGACACAGAGCAGAGGGGGTTGACAACGCACGCATTTATGGCACAGCTCAACAGCGCTCCTGACAAGATCTCCTTCACCTCAATGAAACACATCTAATGAACTTGGGTTCGTTCCACAGTGAAGCTGCACCTAAACCTATTTAGCTATGCTCTTACTGTGTATTTCACCAGTACAGTAACTAATGCAACTAAAGCCAATTTGCCTTATTTGAAAAAAATGGGGAAAAAGAAGAAGATCACTGCCAGGAAACAGAGCTATTTTAAATAAACAAATACAAGATTAATGCAATTGCTGTATTAACCCTCTTGTTAACTTCTGAAGTTTAAAATTACACCCTCATTACTAGTGTGTAATTGAGTATTCTCCCAGCCATTTCCTGCATTTGAGGTTATTCAAATAGTTCATTAGCACATCAAGAACACCACGCACACTAATGTTACCTGATGCCCTTATCTGCTATTTTGGCCCGACTTTCATAACTTGCACCTCCCACAAAAAAAAAAAGAAGGAAAAAAAAAAAGCGGAAAACATAAAGAAGGAAAGGGGGAACCCACGGGGCTGAGCCATTGGTGCTGCTGCCAACAGGGACCATGGCAGCACCAAGGCACCTTGAGTCTGAAGCACGCAACGAGCAGCCACCAGACCAGAGGAAGATGTGAGGCAAAGAAGTTGGGTAACTTGCATCTGGGCTCCTTAGGTGCCTGAACAGTGAGAGCCACACAGAGGTGGTGTACGTTGGTACCCAGCCTTGGGTAAGATGGGAAGCAAGGTGGGGTGCAGTGAGGCCTATGTGGGACAGGGTACGGGGCTGCCATTGCCACCTTTTTTTTTTTCCTCCTTTTTTTCTTTTTTCAGTTACCTGTGTGGGGGAAACAATAGCAGGTGAAACTACTGTGGGTGAAGTGGTGCTTCTGTGCCCATTGGCTTCAGGGAGGAGGTGAGGCAGGGGGTCGTGTTTCACTGAGACCACCACCACGGCAGGCGCGGCGGCATCCAGGGGCTCAGCAGGGCGGCGGCAGAGTCTTTTGGGGGAGGCAGAGGGCCCACAGGCATCACCACCGGCTGCAGCCCCTGCCGGGAACACTGCCTCGTAGAGAGCCCGCTTAACTGGGGCCACCGCGGCCGCTTCTGCCTTCACTGGCACGGCATCACTGTCTTTGGGCAGCACGTAGGGGTTGGCAGCAGGTGGCCGGGGCCGTGGTCCACCATTGAGGGCGTCAGGGGTGTAGCAGCCCCCGCCAGCGGGGTGATGGAGGAGGTGGTGGTGGTGGGGAGGGGGGTGGTGGTGTGGCGGCTGTGGTCCCCCCAGCTTGGTGCCGATACCAGCGATGCTGTTGAGGGTGGCGATGGAGACAGCGCCAATACAGTGGTTAGTGTAGGTCTTAGAGAGCTTGGCTGCCTTGGAGAGCATCTGCATGCGGGTGCCCAAGAGATTCTTGCCGATGGCCTTGTTTTCGTACCAAGTGATGTCACCCTCACTGCAGTGGTCCCGTGGGCGCTGGAAGAAGGCCTTGCAAAGGGGGTTGCGCTTGGAGAGGTACTTGACAAAGCTGGCATAGGGGCAGAACTCAGTGCCAGTCTCATACATGCGGGGCAGGTTCTCCTCATCGCTGCTCTCCGCCCGCTTTTTGCTCCAGGAGGATGAGCGCGACTTGTGGTAGGGCCCCAATGCCTTGAAGTAGACGAACTTGCGTCCATCCTCATCTACAGCCAGCCCAAAGGAGTCCTCCTCCAGCTCCCGCTGGTTCTCCCGGCCCCGGGTGCAGAAGTACATGCAGGTCTCAAACCAGACCTTGTTGAGGAGCCCAAAGGGGCTCTGGGTGCTGAAGACACTGCAAGTGTAGAGCTTGCGGAGGTCGGCACGGGTGATGGCCTGCTTCTGCACCACTGGGCCGGCACCCTGCTCCTCCAGCTTGCGGATGACAGCAGCCAGGGTGAGGTTGGCAGCGCGGAGCTCGGGGTCCTTGGTGAGGTCGAGGGTGCGGCAGTAGGGTGGCTCGTTGAGGTAGCGGTTGAGGGAACTGCGGATGCTGATGAGGGAGGACTTGGAGTAGAGCTGTCCGCTCTTGGAGCGCGCCTCGGCGTAGAAGGAGCGCAGGACCCGGCAGAGCGCCCCCTTGTCCATCGTCTCGAAGTCGGGGCTCTGCGCCTTCTCGCTCAGGTACTCGCGGAAGATACGCACCGCGTAGCGGGTGGCCAACCGCGTGTTCTCGCTCAGCCGCGCCCGCTCCGGCCGCTGCAGCAGCAGGGCCGCCTCCAACTCCGCGTCCTCCGCCGCCCCCCCGGGGCCACCGCCGCCCCCCGGGGC
>JAOEHY010042662.1:0-36484 GCA_025447955.1 Psilopsiagon aurifrons | reverse complement strand
CAACAGTTCCATGTCCTTTTTATGTTAAGGACACCAGAACTGCACACAGTACTCCAAGTGAGGTCTCACGAGAGCAGTTTAGAGCGGCAGGATCACCTCCTTCGACCTGCTGGTCATGCTCCTTTTGATACAGCACAGCTGGCATTCAGTGAAGTTCTTGTGAATTTAAAAAAAACATAGCCATATGAATATGGGCAAAATGGATCATAAACAATAGTGACTTCAGGGGGAGACAAATTTTATAATGCAGATTTAACAAAACTGGTAGTATTAAGACTCAAAAGTACTGCTAACATAATTCTGATGGAGACTTTACAATAGTTCTTTAATACTATGAAGATTTTTTAAATGTATCTTGAACATCTTAAGCTCCTTTCCAACCTTAACTCTGCCCACCCTACCCACCCCCCGGGTTCCTATTTTACTATGTTTTAGCCAGTGCAGCTGAGAGAATAAGTATTACCCTAGGAATTCTCTGGAGTCATAAACTGGAAAGTGAAACTGTCAGAATATCCCATTTGGTTCACGGAAGGTGTTCTAAAGGGATAGTGAGCTCCTAGCTTGATTTTAGCTTGCAGCCACCCATAACACAAAACAATGGAAAGTAAGAATCTGTGTTTGGCTTTTTTTTGTTTGTTTCCAAAACTCAAAATAAAAAACAAATGCACAGTAAGTTATATGACACAAAATGAAACAAATAGCTATCAGAGCCAAACAGAAATGTATACCTGCCCCTTCATCCACTGATCAAGCTGAACCCTCACTCAGCCTCCAGATAGCCTAGAATGTGGGTTCCTGGTGTAAAGGAGAATTTTCTAGAGGCAGAATACTGGTTTTTTTTTTACCCATAACATTTTGGGGGAGGGTGTGAGGAGGGAGCTTACAATTTCAAAGTTTTTCTTCTGGAAGGATTAGTTACCTCTATTATGGTGGCATTCTGAATGTTCTTCGACAAGCTTATCATTTGCTCTTCCTTTCTTTAAAGGTCTTTTTATTAGATCCAACAGAAGTACCTTATTCTCAGCTACTAATAAGTAGTACTACTAGTAAGCGCTTAATTCGTTCAAGTACAAAATGCTCTTTTCCATTTTATTAAGCTCCTCTGTGATCCAGAATTATGATTTCTCTTATAGTAAAATGTTATTAAGAAGCAGTCTTCCTGCCCCTTCTTTTCTGTTCCTTCCATGTAAGCAATTATTGCTTGTTCTGCTGTAGATAGTAGCAAGGATCTAAGGTGAAAGTAAATATATGTCAAAATCTTAAAAACACCCATCCAATCAACCAAAAAATCTCAACAGACCTCTCTACCTCTCTTTAGTTAGCAAAAATAAAAATTGTTTAAAGAGGCAAAAATTGTTTGGAGGCATTTCAGAAAATTCACCCAAAATATTTTGTTTCTGTTTTTATTGTGTTCCCTGAGATGCTCAGTGAATGTACAATATGGGATTCTAAGTTTTCAATAAATACAGAAGGATATGGTGCCTACTGCATTTTCAGACTATGGCAACCGCTACTTTCTGAGAGGCTGAGAAAAGGCATGCAGTTAAATGTCTACACTTTTCATTCTTCACTTTGTCATAAAGTGCTGATGTGAGGCTTTAAGATCCCAGGATAACTGATACTGGCATTTGTTTAAACCACACTCCTTTTGGGCAACAATCCTTAAGGTTACCAATTTACTCACCAATTTTAGTAGACATGTTTGATGTTCATTCCATTCTCTTTCAGACTGCAGCTTATACTCTGCTTCTTTTTACTTCACTCAGTTCTTGGTACCAGCTAGTGAAGAAAGTAGGTAAAAGCCAGCAGCATTGCCCCACTATGTTTATACACTAATGATTCCCTCATTCAGCAAAAATTCTCAAGCAATTCCCCAAATGCTTCATTTTCACATTCTTCTACAAGAGCAACTTGAAATGAACTGATGGCCTGAAAAGAAAACCTTAATTCCTTATGTAGGTACATTTTAAAATTAATAGAAACAACTACATGAGTTGGCCTGTAACTATAGAACTTAAGCTCTTTAATAAAGTTTTTGTGTTTCCCTACATAGCAGGAAAAGGAAAAAGTTGCTTTTATGACAATTCTGAAGATAATAGCATCCAGTTTAAAAGGAATACTAAGAAGTGTGACAAAATAGAGTATTTCTGAAGCATAAACTGCTAGCAAGATCACTGGTAGAACACTGTTAGGTAATGTCTACTAAAAAAAAAAGATGGCTTTCTTATAAATATAAACAAATAAAAATATGTATATTAGTGAAAGTGTTACAAGCTATTAGTGTAAGTACTACTAGTAAAATGAATTATAATTAAGGCATCCCTGGATGTTTCTGAGAGGAAACTTGTATTTTCTCACAAAATTATACTACTTTTTCTCTTCTTATACAAAACTGTGGTTTTATTGAGAGAGGGTAAAAATAGCTTAACATAGATAGTTTTCTTTTTATTTTTTACTATGCATCATTTGTTGGGTTTGGGTTTTTGGGGGTTTTTTTTGGTTTTCTTTTTTTTTTTTTTTAATGCAACTCTTCATGGTCATCTGATCAACAGGCCATTCTAGCTTGAAAAAAAAGTCTTCTTGACTTTAGAAGGTTTTTAAAACAACAACACAAGCTTCACGAGAAGTTTTTTCTTATATCCAATGAAGAGACGTCAGTGAGCCCAGCTACCTTATGAAAGCTCCATGACTGTATATCATTGCATTTCAATCTTTTAACTCTTCACAACCATGTGAGAGAACTGAGAAAGAGCAGAGCAGCACACAGGATTGTGCAGAAAAGCAAAATTAGATTCCCGTTCAGCTTTTCAGTCATCGACATACATCTTTCAGAATTTTAGGTAGTTAATGTGAGGATACATGAATCTGATCCATGTAAAACTAACTTCAGTGTAGAAGTTTCCTTTATGAGGCACATGGTCCCCTGAAATCTGTTACTTTTGAGGGTTCTGTGTAAGTGAAATAAATAACTAATAGGGGGGAAAAAAAAGGGGGGGGGGAACAAACACACCCCACACACACACAAACACCCCCCCCCCCCCACACACACGCACAGCCAATACCAATAAAAACACTACCACAATACCAAAAACCAAGCAACAGCCAGAACTGATTTTATAAGTGACCAAGGACTGAAAGACTGGGTTTTTTCCCCTCCTGCCTAGGCCAAAGGGATTCTATAGCCTGGAATACGAGCCAGACTTTCTGCTTAAAGAAAATATATAGACAAGGGACCACACCCTGAAAGGATTGTTTTCAGCAAAGCTACATACTTGTAAATTAGTTGATCACTTTTATAAAAAGTGTTATAAACAGGAGCCTAATTTTAAAGGCAGAAATTCAGGCAAAACATGATTCTATTTACCCAGTATTTTAGGAAATCCCACCTGCAACCATGAGTACAAATCTTAAGTTGCATTTCTAATGTTTTTATAAGGCTTATATAGCTCATAGTCCCTTTTATGAGGTTTGAATCTTTGACATCTTCAGCTCATATACAGCTTTTATCTCATCTCCAACAGTAAGGGATTATGCTTTAAGATTCTGAAATTGTGAGTAATTGTGAGAAATGTAAAAACATGACAATCTATGTAATCCTGCCAGTGAAACACTGCATTCCAAAAGGAAGAGTTTTTCTTATACTTTTAAGGTACAATGAAAATATGCCTTTCTGAAAAAGCAAAAATATTCAGAATATTGAGAAAAATACCCAATAATTAAAAATTGAAAAACATAATGTATTCTATGTTTTTTCTAAACCAAAACATTACCTTAACTACTTTTAAAGTAAATTACATCAACATTTGCTAGGCCTAAAATATTTTGAAATGCAGCAATTACAAATATTGAAATTTCTTTGTTTTGACCTATTTCAGCAACCTCTACTGTACTTCTCAGCACACTATAATTTATCCTCTAAATAGAGTCATGCTTCCAGTTATTGTTTACCATTAAATTACAGATATTCAGATACAAAACAAGCAAGCTTTGAAGGCAGAAGTAGCTGAACCCTGACAGCTAACAGTGGTGGATGTCGATTTTAGAGGTTGCTTATCCCTGTCAGAGGAGTTAACATTTTGGTTTGACATTTGGTGTTTTATTTTCTGATTTACATGCAGCGCATTCCACCCTCATTTGTTTAAGAAATGTCCTTCAGAACTAGAACAGATGTTATTTATAGTGCTGCAGCGTTAGGGTCTTTTTACAAATGACCCCCACACTTTGTGGTTAACAAGGCATCAACGCATAGGAGAAACACTAAAACTGATTCTGAATATTTCACTTTCAATAGCCAGAGAAAACTCAGTAGAGACCATGTTGATTTTGGTTATTCTTGCTGACTATCATTGCTTATTGAAGACTTAGCAGCATACAAAGTATTATGTAACTAATTCTCATTGTTGGATAGCATTTTCCTCATGATACATAAGTGTATACATATAACACATGAATACAAGGCAGATGGACAAAATTTGTTCTCATATTTTGGTGCATAAGGAAATTGGATTGGGACACAAAATGTTGGCATGCTGTAGTTTTATATTTTGTACTGAATATAACAATAGACAACGCAAATTCCGAAATATGGGCCAGCAGTACAACTGTGATTTCAACAAATTTTCTGGACACCAGTTAAAAATAAGCTTCAACTAACAAAAACTGCAGAGTTAAACCTTTCAGAAGTGATTAGCAATGTACTTTTCAATGACAATCAGATAATTGATGGTGTATTTTGCAAACAATTCATCTTTTTGCTTTGTTCCAAATCATAGAATCCAAGAATCATAGAGTGGTTAGGGTTGGAAAGGACCTTAAAAGATCATGTAATTCCAACCCACCTAGCATAGGCAGGGACAGTTTCCACTAGACGAGGTTGCTTAAAGCTTCATCCAAACTGGCCTTAAGCACATGATGTTCTCTGATAGTTCACCCTGCATGTACATATATCACTCAATTCTCTTTTGCAATAACTGTGCATTTGCCTTTGGAACAAAGTCCAAATGAAACTCATTTGGCAGCATGCTCCAGGGACCACAGTGCAATTAGAGGAAGGCAGAACTTCTTAGCCATTCCTTGTTCTCTAAGATATTCCCAAGGGCCTTTAAGAACTTCCATTAATGCCATAGCTTGGACCTGGCTATGACTGTAACAACATTAATGTGAGCAGCAACACAATCCTCCTGTAATTTTAGGAATTTTAAACTGCAGTAATCTGAATGACTGGTAATTATGTTTTAGGGCCTCAGAAGTGACACGGACAATCCAGAAGACATGCAGGCCAGGGCACTGTGTAGTGTGGGCACAGTAAACCTGCTCCAAAGGAGCAGCCCACAGGAGCATGAGTGCAGGTTTTCCCCTTCCACTTGGCCTGGGATTATTCCCACCAGTGGAGAATTTTTTCAGATCAGTTGTAGTTGTTGCTATTTATACAAGCAGTCTCAGAAATCTTTTAAAATACCCTGAATGATGTAAATGAACCGAACATTTTAAGCAAGGGTATATAAAAGCAGGTGTTTTTAGATTATCTGGGCCTTTTAGACCCTTGAGGGAGAGTAATAAAGAGCTTATAAGAAGAAAATTAATGCAGTGGGAGCTCAGATAAAACCCCGAGCAGGTCTGGTATGAAGCTTCCCATTATGGCTGTTAGTAGGTCTTATGTGAAAGCCGTACATTTTATTGATGGAATAGGATCAGGAATAAAACCTGTCTGTCCCCAGCCTGTGCTATAGCCTAAGAAAGGATCAACACACAAAATATTCACTTTTGAGAGAAAGATAGCACTGAATCCTCTCTCTTTTGGTAAATCTGACCTGGAGGATGCATGTAGACACTGGATTTCATAGTCAGTACAGGCAGATTTCTGCTTTCTTCTTGAATTCATTTGTACTTTTATGTACGTCTGCTCTCTTAGCATATGAATAAAATGTCAAGAAATCAATAGCAATTAAACAGATGTAGGAGTATTAGCCATTGTATCCTCTCTCTTAAAAGCTGATGTAACTTTCAGAAACCTATGTTAAGTGAGACAGCAGCTGTTTTTAAAAACTAATGCTTATCTGTAAAACAAAGATGTTACTCTATAAAAAAATGAAAGACTGCATAAGAAATCATCACTGTGAAATCACTTTCCTCAGAATTTACAATATTTACGAACACCTATTGGCTGCATTTAGTAATAAATTATTCAATACCAAAGTAACGTGAGATCAGAACATGTGATGCAATATTTTCCAGTTTTCAGTGCTTATATATTCAATTTTTTAAATGTAAACCTTTAGTTTTCTCCTAATTTTGGTGAACTAAGTAAGTTGCACTGTACAGCAGTGTACTGTAATATCCATCTTTGGTGACAGAAAATTAGTCAAGGTATGAAACAGACATTCATTTATTGTGAGAAGTCGCACATTTAAGTTAATAGATAAAATTTCTTTGGGACAAAGACCTAATGTAATATCCTGGTTTCATTCCAGAGGGGCTTCTTATTTATAGAGTTCACTTTCATACAAAAACTCTGCCAGGAGGGCAGGTCATCAATGTTCTTGTAGCTTGTGCACATTTCTTTAATGTAAACAGGAACAGTAATGTGCTAGGTAAGCACAAAGGGTACTTCTCCACAGTTGACTACAGGAAAATAGCAGCACCTGATGTGAAGTTACAAACATGCCTGAAGCAGTATGTTGAAAGATAGAATTCAGATGCATAAGGCTTCAGACTGTCATCATGCAATGTGTCAGAGCAATAAAACAGAACCAAACTTGGTAAGTGGTGAAGCTGGCAGCTCCTTAGGGGACAAAACAGCTGTGGAGAAGTCACCATTGTACACTGTAAATTTTTCAAATCCATTTTTGAGGCAGAATTATTTGTTTTTATGTGGCTGATCTTCCTCTAATTTGGGAGTGCAGTAAAGAGACCAACAAAAGAAAGGAAAAGTACAACTGCTAGTTCCAGAGCTGTTAGATCTGCCATGCCTATTATTAGTTGCCGTGGCCATGTTCTAAATGTAAAGATCATAGTTATTGCTTCATGTAGGAATCCCCTGACTGCTCTAAGAACAGAATTTAAAAGCCTAAAGAGAATGAAACTAGGAATGTATAAATATTCCTCATTTGTCAACTTTAATAAAGAGTTAAGCCTTTATACTACTCTGACAGGTTTTAACACTTTTAAGTTTGTAGATTATAACCTGGTTCAAATATGTATGCTTTTGCCTGTAAATTCACATGAAAGTTTGTGAATAAAGCTAAATACTAGCACAAGGTATTTATTTCATCAAATAGTAACAAACAGTGATAAAAGAAAATATATGACACTAAGAATGAAACATTGATTATTCAGCTGTATTTCATGTAACTACTTACGTGGCAATAGGAAGTAATATTACTTCTACTTTAAAAAAGAATCTTAAAGACTTAAGGAATTTTCCTTTCGGCTTTGCTACTGAGCCCTATAACTACACTCTAGCACAGCATCCCACAAGATAGCAATAGAAGTTATTCTAAGTTAGTAAAGTGAAATCTTAGAATGAAAACCTGTCTGTACAAATTTATTAAAAAAAAAAAGATCCTGCAGACTCTTTGGTTTCATAATGTTCAATTTCTCATGGCTTTTATTTTATTTTATCCCCACAGTCTGCTGCCAAACCAAGCTTTTATTTCAAACTGTTATCATACATAAAAGAAAAAAAAACAAGCATCAGTCAGTGCCAAAGTAAATCTTAAAACTTCTTGGAAATACTGTTTCATGGATCAACCTGTGCCATCAAAATGAGCAATATAATGGAATTAGTTGAATAAATCAAATTATTTATAAAACATTTGAAAAGTAACTAGGAAGCTCAGTGTTTAGCTATACATCAATTTTCCAATAAAACTTATGAGAGGGCATTTCTTCTTTTAATAAAGAAGACTTTTTGTGCATTCATTGCAATTTTCTTTTGCAACAAAATAATTGCACTTAAGCAATCAGTGGTCATAAGATAGAAGCTGCATCGCTGACAGTCTAAAAATTGGTTAACACACAGCTGTTTTACCAAATTACAAATAATGTGAATCTTCAAGATGCACCTTGAGAAAAGAGAAGTATCAGCTCAACCAGAAATAGCATGAAAGAGTAACAAATCCACAGATTACAGAAAAGTGGTGCTCACCACTTCTGTTAAGTAAACCCCATTTTTGATTGAACCTGTCAGGAATATTAACTATGTTATCTGCCACTAATACTGAAAACCACATTTAAGTATCTAAAGATTCTATTTGGGCTATGTTTTATCCTTCCTTTACTATAGCATTTTCAGAATTTATTTAAAAGCAGAAAGGATATGTTTTAAGTAAAAGGAAAAGAGATATATGATTGCCACTTTATTATCTGTACATATATTTTAAGAAAATAACTGCAAAGTGGAAATAAGTCCCATGTATGAGATGACTTGCTGTTATTGTTTTAAGAGAAGTCACTCTTAAAGACTCCATCTTACACTGCTCAATTCTTAATTTTAAGTGGATGGATAGTAAGACAGAAAGACTTAGAGAATCTTTTTTTCAATAATCAACTGACAACTAGTTGATGGCAGTCCAGATCACTGCATTTTTATCATCTCAAAAGTCCAGACTAAAATTATTGCAGTATATGTCACATTACAGAGGGCTTTAAGATACATACTTATTAAGCACGTGCTCTGTGGTAATACACTTCTGTAGTATATATTGTTATATTCTAGAAGAACCAAAAAAATAAAGCCCACACATCTTGAACATTGTCCTATAGTCTCTACTGGCATTGACTTGCTTGAGGATGGAAGGACAACTGAGTTGTTATGGAGAAATTCTATACCTAGTTGCTGGTGAGCCAAAGTCTTGGGCACATGAATGTACCTGGGAAATCTTGATGCTTTATTTTTTTATTGAGCATTCAGAAATTTGTTTCCTAAGGCCAAGAAAATAAATGTGACACAATATCACAGCACAACTGATTGGTATGTGCAACACAATTTTATACTAAAAAACACCTAATTCCTTTTTCACTCAATTGAAGTTACTAAATTCTATTAATTACTTAAAAGGCACAGAACCTAAAAATTATGGAACAAATGCTGAATGTGTGATTTAATAAAAGAAAAATGAAAAAAGAAAATTATGGGAATTGATCACAAAGTGTAACTCAAGAAAAAAACCCAACCTATTTCACGCAATCTGTTACTATTAGTTGCCATCATGGATATTTTCATGACTATTGATATTAACTGAGGACAGAAATTAGAGAAAGCAAGTACAGAGATTATCTTCTAAATTTGATTCGGATACAGAGAATCTTGTTTCTCAGAAGAAAAGAAGAAGCAGATCCTAAGAATGATCTTGGAATGGCAGGACTTCATCATTGTTAGGAAAAGAAAGATCACCAAACTGAAAACAAGGAATTTAAAGAGATCTCAGATAATCGGCAAGTAAGAGCTCAGAGAAGCAAGCCCAAGGAAAAATGTTCACCCTTCAAAGAAATCCTAAGAACAAAAAATGATCATTACTACTAAAAAAGGAAAAATTACTGGCAGGCAATGTGAGGAAGGTGCACCTTTCTAGTGACCTGATGTTAATTTTTACAAGAAAGCTTGCCTATGACTAGGAAATATACACAATTAATACAAATCAAGGGAGAAAGGTCTCAACCTTAAATAGGTCATGCATGAAAAGACTAGATGAATGTGACTGTAAGGATATGTATGGCATTCTGCTCTTCCTAGAATTTCATTTTAAATGCTTTCTGAACTGCCTGAAGTGATCTCAGAATTTTTAATGACCATTTTGATAACCTTTTGTTGAGGTAAGTGAAGAAAGAAAATGATACAAAGAAGCAAAAACTGCAGTTGCAGACCACTTAGAATAATCTCAGTTCTTAGAAAAAATAGAATAAAAATGTTTATAAGTATTGAAAATTTATAAGAAAGATTATATTATTTTTCAATTTTTGAAACCAATCTAGTTTCCTCCAAAAATATCTACCACTTGTGGCAAGAAGTAAGATTTGTCTTTACGCTCATGGGAAGAAAAAATATATATCTAATATTATGATTTTCCTAAAGCTTTCAGCAAAGTATCAAATGTTCCTTTCCTAAGGTTTTCAAGTGGAGCCTACTTGAAAGAACAGTGACGTGAGGGCAAAATCAGATGATGATGATCAGTTGAGCATAAGTTCTGTGGTTTCGGGGTTTTTTTGTTTGGTTTTTTTTTTTTTGTTTGTTTTGTTATTTATTATGGTCCTTTTTTTAATTAATTTTTTTAATGGAATTATCTGTTGAATAAGGATTTAATTTTCCTGAATTTGGGTTATTATATATTTTTGTTCGTGACTTGGATAATGGAGTAAGGAGTATGCTTCTTAAATCTGAAGAGAACATGATGCTAGGTGGGAATTCTAACAGTTTGGAAAGGAAAGTATCTTGGTTTTGGCAGGATAGGTTAATTTTCTTCCTAGTAGCTGATACAGTGCTGTGTTTTGGCTTTACTCCGAGAACAGTGCTTATAACTATTGTTTTATTTGTTGCTGAGTAGTGCTAACTCTAAATCGAGGATTTTTAAGTTTCCTGTGCTTTGCCAATGAAAAGGGGCACAGGAAGTCAGGAGAGAGGAGACAGGGCAACTGACCCAAACTAGCAAAATGGGTATTCATTTTATGAAATCCATACAGCTTTCTCTGCGAAAACATTTAAATGCGTAATGTGTGACTCAGTTTTATGACAAACTGGAAGAAGAATCCTTTGGGGCAAAGCCTTTCTTCATGTTTGGTTCAATTGGAAACTTGGCCATCCTGTGTTTTCTGAGGCTCTCTATTATTTCCCTCCAGCTTTCAGTCCAGGAGGCATACATACAGATTTAGTTCCATCCCTGCCTTTATCTTTCTAACTTTCTCTCTACATAACCTAACCACACCCTTATACTTTTCATTTAGCAACTGTCCCTTCTTCCCTTGGTGATAAATTCTCTTTTTTTGCCTGAGCTCAAGCAATATCTCCTTGTTAAGCCAGGCTGGTCTTCCCTGCCAGTTTGATATTTGGCACACAGGGACTGCCAGCTCCCGCACCTTAAAGATTTCATTACTGAAGAGTGTCCAGCCCCCATGGACCTCTTTGTCCTTTAGTAATATTTGGAATTCTGCAAACCAGCATCCTGAACAGGCCAGTCAGCCCTCCAGAAATCTAAGGTGGAGGTTTGGCTGACCTACTTCCTAACCTCTCTAAGGACTGAAAATTCAGTCATTTCATGATCACTTTGCCCAAGACAGCCTCCAACCATCACATCACCCACCGGACCTTCTCTGTTTGCGAAGAGTAGATTTATCCAGGCATTTCCCCTAGTTGGCTCACTAACCAGCTGGGTTAGGAAGTTATCTTCTGCATCCTCAAGAACCTCCTGGATTGTTTCTTCTTTTCTGTGTTGCACTTTCAGCAGACATCTGGTAGGTTGAAGTCCCCCACAAGAACAAGGGCAAGCAATTGTGAATGAGGCAAAATTAACCCGAATCCCTTGTATGCAGCACTTTTTTATAAAAACAACTTTAAAAAATGTCTTCAACTCTCCCTAAAAAGTAATTCTGTCTTCTGTTATTCTAAACTATAGGTTTTATTGAATATTATGGATTTGTGGAACAGGAACCTGCTAATTTTCAGCATAACATGTTTGTGTGGAATGTATTCCCATCACTTCCTGTATCCTAAGTGACTTTAAAAATGATTGGCTGGATAAAATGCTGTCTTTTGCAGAAGTCAAGATACACAAACACAATGGACAGACCAAAGCATCGTGATCACCTCATAATTTCAGCATGGGATTGAGAATTCAGATGAAATATGATACTTTTCATCATTAAAGATTCTGGTATGGGGGTTCTGTGGGTGATATTTTTAGACTTCTATGATGCTTCTTCTGAACTTTGACCATGCTTTTAGGTTGAGCCAAATTGACAAAGATTTCTGCAGTTCAGACTACCAGTTCAAACTGTTAAAATCTTCTGGATTGTCATATGTAAGGCAAATATTGAAATCCACCTATTTGGAATAGATCTGGTATTATGGTATAAGAAATTGTAAGTGCTATCTTGCCCTAGTATAGGAAACCAAATTGATTAGAAATCTGAAAAACTGTACTAGAAACTTGTCAAGGGAATAAGATCACAATTAGCTCAGATATATCAGTTGTAGAAAATGAAATAAATTAAACATTGTATTAAGAAATCTATAATATGTATGGCAAAGAGTAAAGAGGTTTATTAACATGTGTACTTAAATTTAGAGAATGTTAACACCCATACAGAAGCTAATGGGATTTCTAGATTTAAAATTTGATGATTTTTTTGTGAAAAACATTTTAATGGGATTCAACTGAAGTGGGATTTTCCTGTAAAATTGAGTTAATACCAGCAACTCCTTCAATGGATTAACAAACTGTGACAAGTCTCTCAGCACATACGGTGTTTTAATTAGACATCATAGTAGCAGGCAAATTGATCTCTGCTTGTTTTTCTCTCAAGTGTCAGCTAGTTTAAGGTGAAGACCCAGAATGATTTCAGCTGGGGGGTGGTGGAATGTGTGAGTGCTAGGAGAGTGGAATTAGAGCAGCAACAGCAGCTCAGCTCTGGCCATGAGCTAAGTTTGTGTGTCATTACTGAAGCTAATAAGTTTCCTTTCTCAAGAGTGTGCCCATGCAGATTGATGGTTGAATGCCAGTAACAAAATGCTGAGATCCTGCTTCATAGAACAAAATATTAAATACCTGTATAGTATGTTATTTTCTAGGTCAAATTAACAGTCATCAAGCTGCATGTGGACTTGATTTTGAAGGTGCCAAGTCACTCCTCTGCTGACATGAGAGGTAGCAGATGAACCAGCCCTCAGCCTTGCTTTTGTGTGTCCTTGATGCATAACAGGACTGAGCTTGTAATTTAAAAACTGAAACTGCATCTGCCTCACATACAGTGCTCTGTATGTGGTAGTGTTACTGAAGCTAAAACAATGGTTGGTATGGAGCAATTTAAATAAGCCTGACAGCTACAGTGGTGTCACGGAGACTGAGCAGACAATAGCTTATCACAAAGGCAAAACAAGCAGTCACTCTGCTCTCCCTCACTTTTTGCTCTTTTGCAGGATAAAGCAAAACCTACCAACACAATCCACATCAAAGAGGAGTACTATCTTTTGGTGGCTTTGGGTCCACTTTCCAGTAGTGGTTCTTAATTATATCTTTATATATTTAAAGGGCAAAAGACCTAATCACAAATGTGTTCATGGGTGTATATGCCTTTAGTAATGCTGCCATATAGCTCTTTCACAATACTCCAGTGGCTAGGAGTACCCCGAAGGTATGATTTCATTTCCCTCCTCTCTCTGAAGTTTCAAATCGCTTACTTCCCTAAAGTATTCCCTGGTCAATAGAAAACAAAACAAAACAAAACAAAATAAAATAAAATAATAAAACCCCACCTTTTGTAGGTCTCCTGAGGTTGCGCTATTAATCACTGAGTGTATGAGAAGCCATTTTAAGTTGTCATGCTCACTCACAACTGCCATAGAAACCAGGTAGGTGACAGGTATCAGTGCACACCTGCATTTCCTGCAGAATATGTTGTCAAAATATTGCTAAGGAGCACTTGATGTCAGGAAATTGTAAAATATTCCTGGGATCTCCTTTTTTAAGTTACCTTAAAAAAAACAACTGTGAACATTTTAAATAATATTTGTCAGGGGGAGAGAAATTGGATTCTAGTATTGTTTCCTATTATTTATATTTTTACTCTGTGTTTTAGACCCCACTGGAACCAAGAGATGTGACACTCCATCTGGGTTTCAAAACCAAGAGTTCTGAGTATGGCTTCTAGTAAGTGAAAGCATCTGAAAATGGGTCACTGAAAGAAAAGGAAGCAAAATTTACACACATTGCTACCTAACTAAAACAACTTCGAGAAGTAATATACTATATGGCAATGTCACTGTGAACTCTATCTTAGCTATTTGGCTTCTTGTGGTAAAAGAAATAATAATAATAATAATAAAAAAAAATAACTTTCTCATTATGTGATAACTTTTGCTACTTTGTAGTGAGATAGAGTTGTTAAAACAGATGGCTGAAAAATACCATATTTTTAATGTTTTGAAGGTTGTCTCTTTGCTGCAATTTCATTTAAAAGAATAGCTTCATATCAAAAGCACTTTGACATCACATTCCAGTAAATGCTTTTATCTATTTACAAATGCTATGTGCTTGGATATATTAAATTTTTAAAGGCTGCAAACAGCTTAACAAGGAAAGTAAAGGGTTTGTTTTTTTTTTTTTTCCTAAATAACATGTTTCAAAATAACTATAAAAAAATTACAAAATTTCATTTCTGAGAGGATTTTTTTTCTTTTTTGTATGTGTGCTGAAGAAAATGGATTTTTATACTGAGTCTTACTTGGCTTTTAGCACATTTTGCAAAGCATACTTATTGCTGACTTCACCAAGCAGCCAGGGCTAAGGTCAGAATTGCTAATCAGCTTGATAATCAGTAAATTTACAAACAGGTTGCTAATAGGATTTCATGTAATGAGAATAGTAGCAAAATTCTTCAACCATTTTGGTTAGACAGGTGAGGTTACTTCACCTAATATTCCTCCTCTTGTTCAGCTAGAAATAAGAGCGTACAGCATTATAAAGAAGGTCTAGACATTGAAAGAGTGTATTAGGTCTGGCTGAGATGGAGTTAATTTTCCCCATAGCAGCTCTCATACTGCTGTGCTTTGTATTGCCATCTAGAAAGATGTTGATAACACATCAGTGTTTTGGCTACAGCAGTGCTTGTGCTACAGTGTTTGCGCATACCAAGGCTGTCTCTGAAACATTATGCCCTTACCGGAATGTTGGTAGGCGGGCAAGATCTTGGGAGAGGGACATTCTCAGGTCCCATACCATGTAGCGTCTGCTCAGCAGTAAAAGCTAAGAGGAAAGTGGAGGGATATATGACATGACATTCGTTATTACTTTTGTCTTCCAGAGCAACTGCTACATGTACTGAAGTCTCCTTCCCGGGAAGTGGTTTGACATTGAGTGCTGATGGGAAGCGAGAATAAATCTTTTGTTTTACTTTGCTTATGCATAAGGCCTTTGCTTTTGCTTTATTAAACATCCTTTATCTTAACCCTTTAGCTTAAATTTTTTCCATCTAACCTTCTTTCTCTCTGTCCTGCTGAAGGAGGGGTATGGTAGGACACTGAGTAGCAGTTTGGTGGACACCTGGCATCCAGCTGAGGTAAACCCAGGACAAATAGATATAGGGATATAATTGCCACTACACCATTTCATGAACGAGAAAGTACTCTTTTGCATGTTAGCCTGCAGAAATGACTCTTTAGTTAGAGGTAAAAATGTTTTTTGTTTTAACTCTGAAAGTTCCTGGTTTACACCTTAAAGTCCATTAGTACAGCAGTTCTTGCACAGAGTAGGGGTCTCTTGGGGTTCTAAAAATGATGAGCTTTAGCCTGAAAACAGCTTTTTCTTTCTGTAGGAGACAGTTCCTTAGCTAGTGTGTGTATTGCTCCTGGTCTGCAAGGCTGTGAGCATGCTGCAGGTCCTCCCTGGCTTCAGTCAGACTTGCACATTGGGTCTTGCTCCTGATTCATCTCCGCTGGCTGACCGCTGCAATGTGTTACCACTCCTGAATGACCCCATTGCATGTGTCCTCTCTCTCTTGTCAAGGACCTTGAAAAGGTTGGTCCTTGTCCAATACTATTTCTGGCTTGGAGTTGGTGTTTTATTCAGGTACACAGTGACTCTGGCACAAGAATACTTGTGATGTTTCATTCTGTAGCTCAGAAAATATTGAGCTGCAGACTTAGTTACAGAAAGTACTGGGACAGCTTCTACTGTACCAGAGTTCGAGTCACTCTAAAATATTACTCTTATATTCCTAACTGGGCTATGAAAGCTGATAAACATTCAGTAATTTCAATAGCAATACTTCAGAAGGTAGTCTGCTCAGCCACTGTGGGTGCATGATCAATAAATAATGTGGGGGGTTGGATGAATTAAAACATATGTACCTCTAACTACATCTGGAAATAGTAATGAAAGAATATTTCCAAAGCATCCTCATGCTTCTAACTTCTGTTTGGAACTGAAGGCAATACATGCAAAATACACATTTAATAGGTATGTTGAAAGGTCCTTCTGAAGATATTCAGGGGTCATTCGAATTTCAAGTAAACTTAGCTAAGAACTTTTAAGATTTCTATCAGGAGATGTATTCTCAAGGAATAATGTTTCAGAACAGATGTTCTTTTGTCTAAGTGGAGTTTTTTTTTTATCCTGAAATGGTTATCCATCCTTAAAATGGTCAAAAGAAATTTGCATAATTATCTAAATTCTATTCTTACCTGTTATTCATCTGTATTAAGACATTGCCTATATGAAAATGCTAAGGCTGTGTTTCAGTGTCATAAAAAAAATAATTCTATTTTTCCAAATGGGATAAAAAGTGTCAGCAGATTCTGAGGTTCTGGCTTCAGAAACAATTTTTTCTTGACTTGCTTTCTCTTCCAAACCTCTTTTCCATTTATTTTGTTGATGGGTTTTACAGATATTATTTGTTACTGTTAGAATTGCTAAGAGTTTATTTATTTATTTACTTATTTAAAGAACAATTTTAAGACAAAACACTATTTGTCACATGACCCTTTGTTTCTTTATTGGATGCCCTGTCTGGCTGATAAAGTCAAAAGCTATCACTATCTTTAAATCTCTCTAAAGTTTTCCCCATTAGAAGTCCTGGAAAAAAGTTGTGTCACTGACTCTACCTTATTAAAAATATTTTGTGTTATTTGCATTATTTATACGCACACACTTATTTTACAGGCTGCTTTTGAAATTCACTGAAGTTCATTGTTTTTCTCTGCCAGCAGACCTCGTACGTATATTGAGTTCCCTAAAGCTGCCAGAGCTGTAAACAACAGAGGAAACCATTTTCAAAGATAGTAGGAAGAACTGGTTTTGAATCCAGAAGAGAACAAACATGTACAGGATAGTTGTTACAAGTGCCAGATACAGTAGACACTTTTGAGCTCAAAAACAAAGAGACTGGAAGGTGGTCTGTGGATTTAAATTTATGACAAACTCCATGAAAATAAGTACATACTTAAATGCTATAAATGGACATGTAACTCCATTTGACTTAAATAAGAAATTAAAAATTTAAAGAAAGGTTACAAACTTTCTTAGATCTCACTACAAGGAAGGAAACATGAGGCAGTGCAGAATGTGCTATCAAAGATATTCAGCTGTAATTTAAAAGTAAGCATTTATCCTCCAGCGTTCACAAAGATGCAGTCGTTCCTTGCTGCTCACGCCTGATGCAGTTTTAGGTTTGTTAGAGAATAATTTCTGCTGAGATTATGTGACCACAAAACTCTTTCCTTAGACTGGTATATCTCTGCCTACTGTTAAATGGATTCCATCTGTGTTTGTCAACAGTGTTTGCTCAAATTCAGCAGCCTTACAGTCCACTGAAATATTTTTAATTCAGACAAGCAAACATAGCTCTAAGCCCCGCAACACAAAGTGCAATTTTTTTATACTCCTGAGGTCATGTAAATAACCTCGACTTCTATGTTCAATAGCTTGATCGTGACATAGATAGCTGTTTCCTGTGTAGTTTGTTCAGTACTGCTGATGCTATACAGCATATCATAGAAGCCTCCCTAGAAGAGCTTATGTTTGTTATGGCTTTGCCTGCTCTTAAACCCTAGAAAAACTCTAGACTGTGTTTAATAATGCTGGCTCAGGTGCTTCATTCCAGCTCATAGTCAGTACCTATGCATATGTAACACGATAGAGTTTACAAAATAAATTGCCACAATTTCCTTAAAGAAAAAGTTCTTAATGAAATGCACTTTTCATTTAATCTACAAATAACTCCTTACAAAACGTTCTGTTCAAAGAACATAAACAGTAGAGGACTTGCTATTCAGTGTCTCCAGTGAGATGAACTGTCTGAAGAGTGCTGATTAACATTCTTTGAAAGAGCTCAGCTTGTTTCAATAAGAATCGTGATTGGTTTTTGATATGGCAGCAGCTGTGAGTGTTTACACTTCTTCCCACTTCAGCTGTATGTTGCTGAAGGGTTTACAGTAGCACCCAGGGATGACTTAAATGATCTGAAGCCATTTGTCACATATCCTGGAAAAAATTAAGAGCCTTAATGAAGAGGAATTTGAATGAATAATTTTCAGTGAATAATTTATTCAGGAAATGTGACCTCTTTCTTGCTTAACTTCTCTGTTGAGAATGATGATTCTGGTTCTTTATCACTTCTCAAATAATTATTTTTTTGTGGAAATATTGTATCCTATGCTTCCCCATTGTATGAAGGTGGTATTCACTGGTTCACATAAATCATTTTTTGCTTTATGATTTAGTATTTTGCTTTACAGGAGATTCAGTATACCTATAAGAAAACCAGTCATAGAATACAGAAAGGGATGCTAGAAGAGCTATATTCTAGGAATCTGTGCTTAAATCTCATCTAGGCCTAGCAGACGTCCAGTATACCTGCCAATTTAGGTGGCAAAGTAGCTTTTTTTATTCAATAGTTCAAGCAGTGATGGCTTTAAATAAGGAGAATGATTGTGATCACCATAAGAGATGGAGCCCAAAGTGATGGGCTAAATAAACTCTGTGGACTTTTTTTGTATCTTCCTGGATATTTTTATGGACATTTTTAGAGGTGGTCCACATACTAAGGGAATGATAGGTGTATATTATATCAAAGGATGGGAAAGGGATGGGACAAGGAGAGTATGAAAAGGTTGGATATGGATGAGATAGAATTAAACTTCTTCATAGTACCTAGTATAGTCTATGTTTTGGATTTTTGACAAAAAAAGTGTTGATAACACAGATGTTTTCATTATTTCTGAGTGGTGCTCTCAAGCCAAGGCCTTGTACACCTCTCACACCACCCCATCAGTGAGCAGGTCAGGGGTGCCCAGGTTGTTGGGAGGGGAACAGCCAGGACAGCCAAATAAAAGGATATTCCACGCCATGTGATGTCATGCTCAGCAATAAAAACTGGGGGAAGAAGGAAAGAGGGGACATTCAGAGTGATGACATTTGTTTTCTCAAGTAACTACTATGTGTGATGGAGCCCTGCTGTCCTGGAGATGGCTGAACCCTTGCCTGCCAACGGGAAATGGTGAATGAGTTCCTTGTTTTGCTTTGCAAGGCACATGCAGCTTTTGCTTTACCTATTAAACTGTTCTTCAACCCATGAGTTTTCTCACTTCCATACCTCTGATTCCACCACCCACCAGGAGGGAGTGTGTGAGCAGGTGCTGGTGCTTAGTTGCCAGCTGGGTTTAAACCACAACAATAACAAAGAATTGAAACAAATAAAAGGAAGGACTAAACCACACAAACTTGAATTTTAGCAGTCTAATGTTTGGCTGAAATACTGTCCAGCAGTACAAATCTCAGGCTTCCCATGGAAGATGTCTGTAAACCGTCACTTATGTGGAAGATCCATAGGCAGGATGATGCTTAAAGAAGCAGAAATCAACTCATATATTGGGAAGGTAGTGGTATTTTGTAATGGGAACATATTTCCCCAGGAGATGATTATTTCCACCATCCTTGCCCAGCAAAAGCAGAGGAAGGTAAAGGTATGATGCTTCCTTTTATCCAAAAGTCAGTGTCTGGGTCACTAATTCGGGATATTAGAGGTGCAAATCCCCGTTCTACCTGTGGTGAACCAAACCTATAAATAATTGGAAGAGCATTGGCATTTGTGATATGACCTTCCTCACAGTATTTATTAATTTTTGGTCTTCCTCTTCTCCAACTGCCTAACTCCTTTCTTCCTGTATCAATTTTTGGAGCACTAGTTTTAAAATTGCTTCAGAAGCACTTTTTTCATTTGTGAATGCAGTTGAAGGGATGTTGCATTAGGTTCCTGTGAATATTCTAACTGATAATAAAGACACTGACCAGACTATACATGAAAAAAAACCTTCATGAAAAGATCATTCTTACACTGCTATCTAACTGCAGGTTATCTCAGGGAATACGGTGTCATAACAGAGAAAAGACACTGCTTTATGCCACTAGAATACCACAGCTACCAACCACTGCTACTGTTATGTGACACAGCAGATACATAAAGCAGCACTTGGAGGATAAGCATAGTGAGATGTTTGGATAATGCAACAGTGCATTCTAAGATTGCCATTCACAATTAATTCAGCACCAGTGGTTTTCTTGACAGGTGTCATCATGTTTTATTTAGCTCATCCAACACCACAGCTCCTTCTGAGAAGCTCCTTATTTCACACTTCACATTTTATCCCATTCTTTGTACTGCTCAACATAAGCAGCAGGAATCTAGCCCCCACTAAGATGCTTGTTTCACCTGGTGAGAAAGTGCGTGTATTACTGAGAAAACAGTATGATCTGGGCTATGTGTTTTAAAGATCTTCTTTCACACTGGTGTTTCATATGCATATTATTTTGACCTTTTAGTATTAGCATTGCCTTTGAAGGAAGAGAGGATAGAATTTAGTTCATTTTCATCAAATTTCAGTTACTGCTGATTTTTTTATGCTCATGTTCTCAAATTTCACAAGTCCCATTCTTCAGCATTTCCCTTTTATGCCTCTATTTCAAAATGCTAAGCATATTTTCTCTTTGTTCTTTTCTGCCTCCCATTTAGTCACACAAGAATAATCCCTTTTTCTTGTCCACAGTTGCATATATTCAAACTAAAACTGATACAGTGCATTCAACCCTTTTATCTCATCTATCACCTTGTCAGGTTTTTATGCTGTTTTTCTTCATTACCTAACACTATTAATTCTTCAAAGTACTATGGAGTACCAAACTTGTCTTAAACAAAGACCCAACTATGCTATTTGCCATGACTTTAAAGAAAAAGTTTTTAGGTGGATATGGACATAGAGAAGAGAGAGTATAAGGAAATTAATTATATGTGCAATAAGTTTTTTTTTCTTTCTTCTGAGAGGTCAGCAATAGAATTGAAAGAAGTCAGGTGATACCAAGATGAAATGTAAACCAGATGTAGGGTGTGTGAATTATCATAGTGAAAGAAGTAAAATACAAAAATTAAGCATTGGAATGCATTTGTAATTATAATCTTAAAAATGCAGTAATGTCTTTATTTCCACTGATTATCTTCCGGCACATAGCTTTAGAAAAAGACATTTTTTAAGAATTTTCTTTTCCTGAGAAAGTTCTTCTATATATTGCAAATGTTAAACCTGGACTTTGATTAAGAAATGGCAAACGAACATTCAAAACTAAGTCTGAAATGTTGTGTCTGGTTTGCCCTATAGTAATTACTGGCTGCAATGAATAAGAATGACTAAAGTCATTAGTAAGCATAACAGAATCAGGCGGCATTCCATATTATGAATGTTTATAAAATCTGCAAGATATGAACTAAATTCAACTAAACCAGAATATTACCTTTAAATTGACATGTAAGACTTGACTGTATGTTGTAAAAGTTAGGGGATCTGATTAGCAGAGATTCCTGTTTCAATGGTATTTCTGATACCATCCCCCAATTATCACTTTACATGGCAGATATGAAGGACTTGCTCTTAATTCTACTGTAAATATATTTCAGCCTTGTATCTCAAAACAAGTGTGTGTATGCACATGTACGGCTGCATCTGTGAAATAAAGCTCAAATAACAGGTAGATTATAATTTCTTCCGTTATTTTATTTTTAGCTTTCCTGATCTGTAGATCATATTTTTGATTTTTAGAAATCATTAGACAGGACCTATCTTAGCTATAATATATTTACTAAGACTTAAATGAAGGATTAACATCCAGCCATCTTGAAATTAAGCTCACATTAAAACTTGAGACCCCTGCCAGCACTCTGGGAGTTCATATGGGAGGAGCATGGGAGAGATGGCTTTGTTTCAGTGACAAACATGTCAGGCTTAACAGAGCTTACTAAAGTTTGAGTTTTGTGGGAAATATTCTAAATGGCTCTTAGCCCCTAACGCAAAATGCTGATAAATACTACTTCAGCATATCCTGCTTGGTTTTGTCTTTTGCCATCTACCCATCTTTACTTAACTAATTTTCAGTTCCTAAGCTCTAAAAGACAGTCACTTTGATTGCTTTGTTTGTACTGCTTTGAACACAAGCTTCATACCCACCAGTGGTAAATGATGCTTTAACACCCAGGACTAAGACTAGCAATCTTTCTACTTGGTACCCTGGAAATGTAATTAGGAAAAAAAAAAATCATAAAATAAATGGGAGTATTCCTGTTGTAAAAGTGTATGGCAAAAAGTCTGATTTACAAATTAATTATATTCCAAATAAAAAAATGTTTTCCACAGATCTATTTAGTTATGTGTGCCTATTGCAACAAGAAGAGGTAAGAAAATAAGGACTTCATTCCGCACATTCCCATTACACTGGCTGACAGAAAAAACAGAGGGCAGTTGTCTTCCAGAGACAAAGGTACCATCTTGTCACTATAACAAATAAGAAATATCTATCACAGGAAAAGACTAATCCACCATTGTTTTATTTTTTCTTGCCTTTTAGCACTTGATGAATTAAAACTCCAAGGTGAATCTCATACCTATAGCTGTGACTTCACTTGTTACTCATGACAGTTTTACAGAGACACAGTAGCTTTGAATAAATGGATGGACTGCCTTTTAGATCATGTATTTTCAATGGAATTGGAAAGTGATTTTTGCTTATGAAGCTACCAGCAGGTGCACTGACATGAAGTGATGCTGTTAGTTACACAGGGCTACTCACAGAAGAGTTGTATTTACCTTTTCCTATGTCCCACAAGTGATCAGTTATTGAGGGAGAGTTTCATATTGGCCTACAAAGTAAAATACATAACTTTTGCACATTTTCATACAGAATATTAGGTAATGATCTGAAATATAACATTTTTGCTAAAGAATGTTGACTCTTATGTACTTCATATATTGTTTTACAGTTGTAGGAAAAAGTTATCCATCAGAAAAGTAAAATTTAAAAGGTATTTTAAAAGTATTTATTTTCTTCTGCAAAGTAGAATCTGAGAAAACCGGTGCTGAGATACCAGTCTCTTTGAAAAGGACTCTGCATTAAAAATTATGCTAATCCTTTGACCATAAGTTCCCTGGGAGGCATAGTGGCACATCTGCGGTTGCAATGCTATAAAATACAATGAGTTATCAGTGGGTGACATGAAACATATCCATAGTTACCATGAAATACTATGCTAACTAAATTCAGTACCTTTTTGACAACACTAGGCACATTTAATTTCCATTGGAATAGTCCTGACTGTTTTTCCTGTTTAATTACTTGTGAAATTCTGAGTAACTTGCAGAAATGCTGTTATGATTAATATACAGACCTGTTAGATGGCAACAGATTCTTATTGTGCTAGGTGCTGCACTGATGGCCGGGGGAAGACTGACACTGCTTCACAAAAATTACCATTGATAAGGCAAGATGCATAGAGTGAGGAAAGGAAGTTTCTTTCTAATTAAATTTAAAACATTATTCTCAAATAAATATAAAATAAGATTTGTAAAAAGTAACCCTGTTCTTTGAGATGTATTCATGTCCTGTTAACGCATACAAATTATCATGAAATGTAAGTGAAGAGCAAGGCTATATACAGTAGCAAAGCAAAAATAATTCACTTCTGTTCTACTTCTGGCTCAATCCATCTCTTCTGCTTTAGAGCATCCCAAATTTCATCTGTCCCAATATGCCTGCAATCAGAAATTCCTTTCACACAGCCTATGAAAAAGTGAATTGATAGGCTCTGATGACTATGATGCATTCCTGGGTCAAAGGATTCCTACAAACAGAGCTCAGCTCTGCACTGCTTTAACTCTGCTCTGTGGACATATATCAGATGTAACTGGTGGGCCTGAAAAAATTAAAAGGCTAAACTGCATCATTCACACTGTAATAACTCCCCAGGACAAATATTGCTTTATAAAAATGTGTTACTGTTTCTGACTCTCAGTCAATGAATCTAAATGAGACCCAAACCATCTATTTAAAATCTCTGTTAGCATAAAGCAAGCATTCTATTCTGTTGCATGCATGGGCTCAGTTGAAATGGGGAGGCAGACTGGAGACATTGAAGGAAAGGCTGATATACACAAATTCCAGTTCCTTACAAAAACATACCATGGTGGTGGACAAATTCTGAGCCCCTGTGATCTTCAGTTTAAAGAAACTGTGCAGTCCAGAAAAATCTATAAATTCTTGCTTGGACTCATGAACATATCATCTCACTTTTCTCAAAAGTAGCTGGTAAACCTGTTTAAGTGTTAGCAATCTTTTGGCATAACAGGAAGATGCACCTCTGTTGTGCAGACACATGGAGGTGAAAGCTGGCTTCTTTTAAGGAAGGCTGACCTAAGATTGCAGATACTGCTTTAGCTGCTTACACTGTGTTGTTTCTATGCACTTAGTTTAATTACCCATAGTTCTATTAAAGCTACGTGATAGGAACATAAATTTGTTCTATGTACAGTGCAAGTAAAGGCAACATCTCTTAGTATATATTATTATTTATTCTACCTAACACCATTTGAAGTTTTTAACATGCAACTGCACAGACAAGTTTTAGTAAAGGGAATATCACAGTTTATTACTCATAACAACCGAATTTAGTCCACACTTGTAAGGAGCTAGAAACATCCACCTACAGTATTTAATAGAATAAAGTGAACATCTAAATCCCATCCTGTAATTGTATGAATGCTGCAAATAAGTGATTCTTTCTATCTTTATGTTTCTCACCATGTGGAAGAGCATAAATTACATGCTAACATGGAATTTTATAGTAATATGGACAAAGCATGATAATGACAGTACAATCATTTGCAAATTATTAAATAGGTCAAGTTCATCTTTTCTAAAACCGAATCATAATTTTTACCTTCTCAGGCTTAGCATTAGGTAAAGTTCATGTGAAGAAAGCAGCTTTGTGCAGATTCTAAATGCTGTCCTTACTCAGCAAAAATTTATTATGAGGTAAGAATAACTCTAAGGTGTAGGAAACTTATTTACTCTCCAAGCACTTTTGATGGCATTACTATTTTTATTTTACTTATTATGTTTCCTTGACTCACCCAGATGAAGAATCTCGTATTTCAGAGGTTTGCTAGTGGTACAAAACCTGCAATTGACTTATAAGAATTTCAAACAATTGAAAACTCATCTCAGATGTTTGTGAACTTTGTAGTCAATACCTTCCTGAGGAGTGTTTTCTTGGTAACTGATTATTCATTTTAGGCAACCATTTTCTGTAGCTGAGAGGGAAGTTATTGTAGATTCTTATAATGATAAAATAAAATGAAAACAAAATACAAAAAAATAGCACTGGGTGAACTAGAGGGGTAAGAATGAAAATACATTAACATCATCCTTAATACATTTAAGATAAATATTTGCAAATAAAAGATAATTAATATTGTACTTTGCCTGATATTGCTCTATGGATTTAGTTGTTCTTCTAAAGAAATATTTAGACCCTGATTCTGAATTACTTAGGTAATGTGTTATATTCCAAATCCAAAAAACTTTACCACTAAAACCTCAAAAGGATTCTTACTCCCAACAGTCAGCTAATAGTAAGCTACATAGTACCTAGAGCCAGTGGGCATTTGCATTATGACAGTAAAATATTCACAGAGAAGTAAACCTCTGCTTCCAAATATGCATGTCCATGCTCTCCTAATTTGATACTTATTAATAAGAAAGGCCTTAGGCATTGTGAATAAGTTTATGTGCATAAAATCCTCTGTGCTTATGATGAGAGTCCTATTATGCTTGCAAAGCAAAAATTTACATTTTTCAAGCAAGCTGCTCATGCAAAGACCAATTATGCAGCACAGTGGATTAAATCCATCTGGCTTGTGTCCTCACTTCAAACTGGGGGCCTAGCCCCAAGGTCGTGATTAATATTACCACAAGTGCAGCATAGCCAGGCATCTTTCTCTGACCAACTTCCTATTTGTATCTTGTTGCTAAGATTTGTAATGTAAGCATTCAAAATAAAACGCTTTGCCATGCTGGTAGAACAGGGTATTTATCTTGTGTTCCTTCAGCATGGCTAATAAAGCAAAGACTGGAAGGAATATTGATGAAAAACACAGATTCAAGTGCTCTCAAATATGAAAAAGATTTTTATCAGAGTTTTTCTGATTATAGTTAAATATTCTTTCTGTATTTTTTGAAAAAAGTCCAGGGCACATATCCACTGTTAGGAGATACCGACGGAGCAGCAATTCTATGTAGCTAGAGGGTTTACCCCAGAGATAAACATTTCAGGTACATCGGGGAGATGTCCCTGCCCATAGCAGGAGGGTTGGAACTAGATGATCTTAAGGTGCTTTCCAACCCTAACTATTCTAGGATTCTATGATTCCAAGTGGCTAAATCCCTCTTTTCAATTCTTGTGATGTCTGATACATTACATTTTTTCTCTGTTTCTACTATTTTTATATTCTGGTGGGAAATTCAGCCATTAAACTATGAAAATTAATAATTAAGGTTAAACAGTGGCATATCTTCTTGAGCATATATTTTCCTTTATCCTTACCCCAACAATAACTGTTGGCATATGAATAACAGTTTCTACCTTCAGAGTACTCTACAATTATTTAGTGCAAGCTAAACAGTGAAATTTGCTTGACTACACTTTTCAAACCTCAGTTTCCATAATTTGCACCAAATAGGTGGCCTTCATTCTGGTGAAAAGAGCTAATATTAACATCCCTTTGAAGAGTTTCATACCACTGAGACTTCATTATCATGGCAAAAATGCTACAAAAGCAAATATAAATAATGCAAAAAGCTAAGCTAGTATCTTGTAAACAAAAATAATAAAAATTTTAAATTTTTATTTTAAAAGTAAAAAAAAAAGCACTAATCCCTTCCACATAAAAAACCCAAAGAAACCCAAAATTAAGAGAATAAACTTTATGATGCATAAGTCTATTTTTTTTACTCAATTGTAAACATTTAATACTCATCAATTCATAAGTAGTCAGCTATCAGCAGATCATTACAGAGGATTTTGAAATTGTGATTTATATGTAGATTTGGTTTTGTTTGTTAACAGCTACATTAACTTAACAATACTTAACTGGCATTTGAAAAATCTCAGAATACTTAAAAAAAACCCCAAGCTTAATACAATTTTCAGTTTAGCAATAGCAATAAAAAAGATCCTGCAGAACTAAAAAGTAGAAGCCTGGATTCCCATAACCTTACACTGCCTGTAAATGAAGGAGGTGATGTTGCTAATGAGCCAAGAACTAAGCTCAAAAGGAACTTTGTAACATCTACAAATGAATATAAGAAAATTTTAGAAAAATGAAGAAAAAAATCTTTTTTCCTGAAATCTTTCTCTCATTTTATAGGCTGGCAGTGGAGACACCCAACTTCCACAGACAATGAATTTTATTCTTTTTGTCTTAGTTTGTAGAGAAATGACTTATACAAGCATACTCTCCAGATATGTCTATTTGTTAAGCCTTCTAATACATTTAATACCTTAAACTAAGTTCAAGTAAAAAATAAATATCTGTAGTAAATTTCTTACTGCATCTCAATCTCTCAGCTCTGGATTTGATGATAACACTTAGCTTTTTAAAAGTAGATATGAAAGTGTATTGCAAAGGAGGTTAGCATTGTTTCTATAGCTTCATAGATCAGAGCTTGAAAGGTCATCTAGCTCAGTGTTCAGACACGAAGCAGAATCACCTATAACTAACCCACCCAAGACACATATTCATCTAATCAGTTCCAAAAAATCTTCAGTGATGGAGAGTTCATGCCTTTCCAGACAATCTACTGTACTGCAGATCTGTCTTCAAAGTTGTCATTCTTTTTAAATGCCTCCCACACTCATCTTTGATGAACTCAAGTCCATTACTTCTTACTCTGAGCCACATTAAAAAAAAAAAAAAGATTTTATTCCCTTCCTCTTGCACCTTTCCTTTATACATTAGAAGAATGCTAAATCTCACCTCAGCCTTTTTCTGTCTAGACTAAGTAACTCCAATTTTTCCAGTGATCCCCACTGATCATCTCTTACTCTCCTCCAGTCTTCAAATGGAAAACATTTCTCTTTAAGCACAGTCTCTTAAACCTGAGATTCCAGCTAAGTTCCTAATGCTGATGAACAGAATGTACAGAGGATCACAGACATTGTTTCACAGACATTTCTTTGATTCGTACATTTGTGTATGAGAATTATTTATGAAGAAAAATCACATAATTAACTAATTTGAAATCATATATACATCTTTTGCTGGTCTGCTTCCAGGCAGAGCTGGAAAGGAGAAACCTGTTGAAGCAGAGATCTGATCCTGTTTGCCACTATGTGTTAGGTTGAAGTGTTGTTTCCCTTCAGATACTGGGGGATGAAAGGTTGTTTTTATTTTCATAAGTGGACATAAACTAAATCACCAGAGAACACTGTGAAGATCAAACTAACTGAAAGTTAAAGAGTATTTGCCTTAATTTTTATTAAGATATCCATTAAAAAACAGTTACTTTACCAGATTGATGCAGAAGTCTGATCAGTTTTGCTTCTCAACGAGGATGTGGGTTTAATGAAAACATAAAATTTTAAGGGACAGCAAACAAGCTCATAAATGTTAGAGGTAAGTGAATCTGGTGAGTCTCTGGATCTAACAGCATTCTCTAATTACACATGGTCAGATATTCTCTTTTTGAGGTCCAGGCAAGAGTGGCTGGCCACATGTACAATGATGCACATGGAGTCACACCAACCAATATGGAGAAAGCACTGCCTTAACCGGTAACCACACAAATACAATGTTCACTTTAATGTGAAAATCACAGACAGCCCAATGCATGTGCAGCTTCTTTGACATCTGGTCTCCCCAGTAGCTGCTCCCCTATCACAGTCGGTTAGACGGCCCCTTGACATCCGAGTTCTTCCCACTCTTGGTGACTTATAGGCAAGGCCACCTAGTGTTCACACAGGCTCAAAACATAGAGGGCGATCACAGGGATTAGGTTTTATAAGAAACCCTAACTATTCTATGAAATGATTAGACAAGGGGTTGGTTGGACAAGCAAAGTGACCAGCAGCCTGCTTAAACATACCCATACAATTTTGTTGCGTTTCCCCCCATTTTTCCAAATTCTTTTTTCCTCTGATTCACTTTGATCCTTCTTCTTACATACATTTAGTCTTTTCCCAAAACCACCCTGTAATAAATAAAGCACATTTCCACAATCTCCTTAAAACAACCCACAATAAGCTTTGTATGACCCCCAAATTCCTTCTTCTCTATCTCGAATATTATTTGTCTGATGCTTTCCAAAACAAGTCCTGAAGTCTTTCAGGCAATTCATCAATTTATATTGCAATCAGGGGACAAAGTTCTCCTGAGTCATCTTTGGTGAGCTTCACACCAAGATTATTGTCTATTCATTCTCTTCTGAAGGATTTAGGTACAGCTGCTGGAAAATGCACTATTTTCATTGAATCCATTGGCAAGGCTCTGCTGCTGCCATTGCTCCTCTTATCCTTAACTTCACGTATAATTTGTTTAGCCTTTAGGATTTTTTGGCAATTTCCTCAATATGTACTTAAACAAGCAGACTTTTTCCTCATTTAAATATTTTATTTATGAAAATGTATTCCAACAGGAAAAAAGGAAGTTCTTGAGATTTTTTTTTCCCAAAGACAACATATATATGTACGTACATATAAGCTTAAGAGACAACGCATTCACAATTTTTAACTTGCTAGATGATGCACTTTGTCTGAACTTCTTGTCCACTTTCATTTTAAATGCCCATGTTATGAACTGCTGCAAATAAAAAAAAGAACCACCACTTCAAATATTGGCAAATATTGGCAGCTATACCACAAAATTTGTACCTAGTTAGTTCATTATGAAAATGTTTTGCAGCTACATTCTGCAAAAATATCTGCTGTGCTCTTCATTCTTAGTGTCAATCAATTATATATACATGACTAGTATTTAAAGCACATTAAAATTTAATGAAGCTGGAGAATACTTACAGCATGATGCAGATGTATATTTAGAATTATATAACCTCTGAAACTTGGTAAATATTAATATTTTCCTTTGATGTGATATAAAAAATATCCAGTGCCCACAGAATATCAAATAAGTACCTCTTTGTAATATGTTCAGGCCAAGTAAATTCAAATAATTAAGAATCAATTAAAGTTTCATCAAAATAACAATAAAAATACCTCAGAGGAAAGGGGCTAAGACTCAAAACCAGGAAGTGGCTAGGTTCAGCAAAGTCAGATCAAATTTACAGCAACCTGTCTCAATTGAGAGTTTTGCCTGTGTTCGTACTTTGTCCATGCTATAAATCTTAGGTATACTTTTATTTAAACACCTATAGCTAAGTGGGGATGGCATATCTCACCCATGAGTGGAAGAGTAAATTTCTCTTCATTACATTCACAGCTGATATAGGGCAAGTTGGCTTGTAGAACTCCAGAGGGCAATTGAACTCATGTTGCTATGAGTAGCTCAGGTCAAATTGTCTGATCTTTGAAGAGTTCTCCTTTCCACAGACTGTAAAATCAGCCTGAAAGGTAAGGCAGATCTCTATTCATCTGCTTCTTTAGCTGATAAACAAAAAGAAGAGTAGAAGTCAATGGCCTTCACTGAAACAGAAAAATACAGAGTTTCTAACACACTCTTGAAGAGCAGGAATTTGACATAAAAGCTCTATTCTTTGTTTCAAATCATAGAACCACAGAATCACAGAATCATAAAATCATAGAATGGTTTGGGTTGGAAAGGACTTTAAAGATCATCTAGTTCCACTCCACTGCCACCAATAGGGGCACCTTCCACTCAGCCAGGTTGCTCCAAACCCTGTCCGGCCTGGCCTTGAATGCTGACAGGTATAGGGCAGCCACAACTTCTTAGGGCAGACTGTTCCAGTGCCTTGCCACTCTCGGAATAGAGAACTTCTTTCTAATGTCTTATCTAACTTCTTTCAGTTTAAATGTTTTATAATCATTGATTTGCTTTCCTGCTTCCTCAAATGATGCAGATTAGAATACAGTGAACTACAATGAGGAGATATACATTGTATAACTACATTGTAATGAAGATGTAATTAAATTTATCTAGAAAGGAGCACCTTTGGTTCTTGCTTTTGCTTCTTGAAGTTAGAATCTTTATGCTACTTTGCAAACACTTTTTAAGGTTTTTCTTTACAGTCACAAAGTGAAAAAGACTTTTTTTTTAAAAAAAAAAAGCTGAACAGAGCTGGCCCTGTAATAAAACAAGTAGTAATATATCCAACAGCCACCAAAAAGGTTTTCACTTGCTCTTTTCTTTGCTTTCCTAGAGATCAAGGTCATTAAGCGGTAGCAGGCCAGAGGTCACAATGCCAGAGGGAAAAGTAGCAGATAAAAAAAGTACTGAAATGTTTATATTATACCATCCTCAAGATAGCTGGCAAGATTAGGCATCTGTTCTATCTTAATTTCTCATCTCTGTTGATGATATGATATTTTAATGTATTTCTATTTGAAACATTCAAAAATTCTCTGCTTTTCTACGTGCTAACAAAACATATTGTTATAAGATTAATTGTTCATTATAGGAGCACTGCCTTCTGTAAGTACTACTTTTTAAAAATCAATTACAACAAATTGATATTTGCAGTGAGTCTCAATTTGACATATTACTTTTGAACTTTTACATATAAAAACTCTGCTGTATCATGTATTATGGAAATTGCAACTTAATTTTAGAGCTAAGATTGAGTTCAAATTCTTGGAGATATACATATTTCTTTGTTTACTGGCAAATACCCAGATGCTTTCATTTAGAAACATTCCCATGTTTCCCCAGCCCTTGAAACAACTCTGAATCTGAAGAGTTCAAATTGTAGCCGTTGTAGTCTCATACGTCCAAAACTGGAAGTTCTGTGCTGCAGCCTGAGGGCTCAGATACTGAACTTTGACTCAGATTTCCTTTTTCCACACCTTCCACCTCTTTGTTTCTTCAAAAACACAGAGGCCTGTCAAAATCTTGCATAAATATACCTTAATACTTTCTAGATACTGTATATTAAATGTGGTGGCAGTTGCCATCTTGTTTGAAATTATAATTCAGTTATCAATTTATAGCATAATCAAAACTTATTCTTGAGAGAACGGAAGTTTAAATTTCAAACTCACTCTCAAAGGTTATGCTTAAAAACAGCCATGCTGAGACATTTTAACAAATCCTAACGGCCCTGTCTCTAGCATGTGCTCATATATTGTTACAGGGTTTTATTTTTCAGACAGAACTTTAATCTATTTCCAACAGGTTAAAACCCAGTTCTACACGCAACTAATTATTAATGTCAGTTAGTGAAAAAAATGACTATACATACTTACTTTGTGTGTCATGCAGGTCATTGTCATTCAATGGTACTATTAAATTGTTGACCTGGAGTTCGCACTTCCACACAGTAATGACAATGTTTCTCTAAGATCAGGCATATTAAAGTTTAGTGATGTGAACATGTATTTGTGAAAAAAAAAAAGTATAAAAGATACCTGTATGAGAATCGCAATGTGTCATCACCATTCAGGATCTGTACCAAATATTCCATGATATTTCATCGTTAGCAGTAACAGCAGGATAAATTGAGTGGTTTTCATGTTTACATTTGTTTAGGTGATTTGGATGTGGTTTATATTGTTATTTGCAAAAGTTCAATATTTTCTCAGATGCTCATTTGCCTTCAAATTGCTCTTTAATAACACTCTTCTTTGGCTCATTGATTCAAGGAATTTTGAATCACAAATTAATTACATATTTAAACAATGAAATGTGGGGGTTCTTTTTTAGAGGGTAATGATTTCTCATTTTATGTTGAGTGAAATCTTTAACTCTGAGAACTAATGCAAGTTTAGCAAGGCTTAATAAAATGTATTTTATATTTAAAACAAAGAAATTGCATGATTAGATTTCTACAGCTGTAGTCATAAGTTGCTGACCTTTGAAGTAAGCCTTGTAGCTAGTTATGGATGATGTTGTTTAGGGTGATATAACAAAGGAAAAAAAAAATGAAAAGGATCTTTTAATTTCCTGATAATAGTAATTGCATGGATTTATCTTCTTTTTATTTCCACTTTTCTTTTTGACTGTAGGCTTCTCTCATTCTGTAAAGACCTCAAGGGGTAAAATCTCAGCTGCTAGGGTCCAGCAGTTTTTCAAATCACAGAATTATAGAATCAGAGAATAGTCAGGGTTAGAAAGGACCTTAAGATCATCCAGTTCCAAACCCCTGTCATGGTCAGGGACACTTCCCACTAAGCTATGCCACCCAAGGCTATGTCCAACCTGGCCTTGAACACTGCCAGTGATGGAGCATTCACAACTTCCCTGGGCAACCCATTCCAGTGCCTCACCACCCTATTCTTTACCACAGTAAAGAATTTCTTACTTATATCCAATCTAAACCTCCCCTGTTTAAGTTTTATCCCATTACCCCTTGTCCTCTCACTACAGTCCCAAACGAAGAGTACCTTCCCAGCATCCCCGTAGTCCCCCTTCAGATACTGGAAGGCTCCTATGAAGTCTCCATGCAGCCTTCTCTTCTCCAGGCTGAGCAGCACCAACTTTCTCATTGTATCTTCATAAGGGAGGTGCTGCAGTCCCCTGATCATCCTCGTGGCCCTCTTCTGGACTTGTTCCTACAGTTCCGTGTCCTTTTTATGTTGAGGACACCAGAACTGCACACAATACTCTAAGTGAGGTCTCACAAGAGCAGAGTAGAGGGGCAGGATCACCTCCCTTGACCTGCTGGTCATGCTCCTTTTGATGCAGCCCAGGATGCGATTGGCTTTTTGGGCTGCAACAGCACACTGCTGGCTCATGTTCATTTTCTCATCAAAAATGTGACATAACAAGCAGATCAAGAATGACGTTATTTACACAAGATGTTATATCATTCTGTATTACTGTATTCTTCTTTGGTCGGGTAAATATTTTACACATATGGGGAAGACTGTGATTTGCTGGATCAACAAATTGTTTTGAAACCTGAACTCCACATTAAACTATCTTAAAGAAAGGGAGCTATCTGAAGACAGGCTGTGTAACAATGCTATCCTAACACAACAGCATGAAAAAAATTCTTCTGTTCTTACTTTAACAACCTTTGTTGATCTCTGCTATATGTAAAATATTAAAATCCCAATCTTTAGTGGGTAATGTATAGGTAATAATAAGAACAGTGTAAAAATAATAACACGTGTATGTATATATTTCTCTCATCAAGACTATAAGTTTTAAAAGCTTGTATATTAAATTTTAGAATGTTATGTAAATTTCCTATATTGATCTTATTGCCAAGTTAAATAAGCATTTTATTAATATATTTCCCTGTCACACCCACACAATTCATCTTTGCGTGAAATCATATTCCCTTCTCTCAGTTTCACTCACACATCTTATTTTTCTTGGCTAAGAAATCTTCAGGGAGAAGATGCTTTTTTTTTCTCCTTTGCAACTATATTTTTTTTGTTTTGGACAGGTTTCTCTTACTTTATGTTGACAATCTTTTTTTTTTTTTTCTGTGCCGTTTTCTGTTCCAATCTATGTGAGCTATTTTAAAAAATGTGGTTTACTGAAATCTGTTCAAATAAGCACTGCAAATATGCTAATGAATTCTGAACCTGGATTTTGCATAGACAACTCATACTGTATGCACTTTTTGTTTATAGTTTTATTCCTAATTATAGAATCACTCAGCTGGTATGACTGGAAAAGACCTTTTGGGTCATCATTTTCAATCTTTTTGCATATAGATCTTTTTCTTTACTCATAGTCTGTCTCCTGGAGGTGTATGCATATGTGAACACAAACACATGCACACATATATAGACAAGTATGCATATTCAGATGTAGTTAACTTTTTTTTCTCCAGTGTCAAGTCCAATTGTTCTCTCTCATGCACTGTATATATTCTACATCTCTCATTTGAAAAATAATGTTTAAAACAGTAATCTAAGATACAGCTACTTTCTCTCTGCTTTTACATACATGAGTTTCCTACCTTCCCAGCTACATATACTATTGTCCTTTGATCAGGGAAAGCTGGACTGTGTGAAGAATTCAGATCAAGCTTGCAACCTATCTGAGATCAACCCATCCATGCAATTACTGAGTTACTTTGTGAAAAATCAAGCCAGATTCTCAGTTGCAAAGCTGAAGAAGGGAACTCTCCTCACAGAAATGGCTTCCTCACAAATGAATTGATAAGGGTACCAGTTTATGCTTTTTGTAGACAGCCAAGGTAACCCAAGAAGAGGTTTTTAAGACTTCTCATTTCAGGATGTCCAAAATTCTTATTATAGGTTATGTGATAGACTTGACATGTCTTAAGAGCATTTTTCTAGAAACTGTCATGTGATTGAAAAACCTGAATATGTGACAAAAAGAAACCATAAAACCAGAAATCTTTTAGAAAATATGATTGTTGGTGGCCATTCAACTGTCTGATACTGTCAGTCCATCTCCCCATCTCTTTACATATTTCAGATGATATTGACTGCAAATGATAAAACTACTTAAGTGTAATTTTCATGTACTGTCTTGGAAGAAGACAGTAACATATAATTCCATTACTGAAACACAGGTTTTGCTCAGCTATAGTATAAAGAAGATTCAAATAAGAGAAGATTAGTAAATGAACATTCTTTAAATAATAAGTACTCGCAAATTAGTCAGTGAGCCCACTACTCACAGATCAGAAGATTTAATATTCTTTTACATGTTCAGTCTTTTCTCTGAGTTTATGATAAGCCAAGAACTCTCTTTAGAAAGGAACTATTTCATATAGTATGCAAACAAAGGGTATCATAAAGGATCTGACGTAAAATTACCCTGGAAACTGTAATATAGGCATTTTGTGACTGAAGTGATTTTAATTTGCAGGTTAACTGTTCTAATCATATCATTGTTTGAAACTTTTTTTTTCTTCATTTTAAAACTAAATGTTAAAATAATGAAAATTACATTCTTAGTAACAGTACCATACTATATCAGGATGACACAGCAGTGAAGATTGATCTTTCAGTTACAAAAGCAATTCAGTATTTAACCTAACACAAGCTTATTCATCTTTCATTGGTTTGTCATTAACCTTAAGCTTGAAGCTAAAGAGATCATCCAAAATTATAGAATTCCAGAACCACAGAATGGTGGAAGCTGGAAGATAAATCTTGAGGCCATCTGATCCAACACCCTGATTAAGCAGGGCTAACTAGAGCTGGTTGCTGGCGACCATGTCCAGATGTGTTTTGAACACTCTCAAAGGTGGAAGCTCCACAACTTCTCTGGACAAGCTATTCCAGTGCTCAGTCACCTTCAAGTGTTTTTCTAAAGATCAGATAGATGCTCCTGAAATAAGTTTAC
>JAOEHY010042659.1:0-31889 GCA_025447955.1 Psilopsiagon aurifrons | reverse complement strand
GTCCCGGGGCGGAGCTGGGCAGGGTCCCCGGGCCAGCCTCCCCTCTGCCTGCCCGCCACCTCCGCTACACGCCGGGGATGGAAACCGGGAGCTGCCGGCCTCAGCATCGGGATCTCCCCGGGCTGGAAGGGGCCGCCTGGGCGCTGAGGGGGGAAATGGGGGGCCGGGAGCGCACAGACACCCTGCGAAAGTGTCCCACCAGGGCCAAGGCGAGCTCCTTCACGGGCACCGCGGGGCGATTCGGGCCGTAGGTTCCTGTACAGCCGCCTGCCCAAACCGGGGGTACACCGGGGTAGTCACGGCTTTATCCAGCAGACCTCTACGGATGGAGCCAGCGCATCCTCTCCAGGCAGCCTGCTGACTGCCGGGCTGTGCTCGAGGGGAAAACGTTACTCCTTGTATCTGCTCTGAGCCTCCCTGGTCCCGGCTCTCATCCTTCCACTACCTGAGGAACCTTGCTGCATCCTCTCTCCATGGCCACCTTGCAGGTATCGGAGGGCTCCTTCTTCTTATCCTCAGCCAAAACTGGCTCCACGGTCAGCACTTTTCTTCCCAAATCCCTGAACTCTGCTTTCTCCCCACACAGGAGCTGCAGGTGGGTTTACCCCATGGGATGGCCATACACCGTGGTGAGCCATACCGGTAAGCAGGAGCCTGTGTGCCCTGGAAGGGCAGGGAGTGGGAGCACCTTACTGGGAGCAGGCAAGGAGCTTTGGGGGACACCAGCTGTCACAGTCCCTGCAGGGCAGGCATAGGGTTTAAATCATATAGAAATGCCTATTCTGGCTTATGTGCAGAAATTCACACCGCTCTCTTAGTGCTCTGTAACATTAGACACCAAGGAGCTGAAAGACATCTGGCTTTGCAGTCAGAGAGAGATCCGAAAAAGTAGTCTCCATAAAAAGTTTCAGCCCTCTTTCACATTCCTGGCATAGTTTTTCTGCTGCGCATGTGACATAAGCAAAAAATGCAGGTTTTCTTGGCATTCATGTGCAATGACCTGCATAGCTCATTAGTGGCTTCTTATTAGCAAAGGTAGTATGTAGGGGTTTACTATACAGAGTGCCAGCACTGTGCTTGCAGCAACAGTGGGTGTGCGCAAACGTGTGTGTGTATTCATATATATGTAGAGACACACATTAATGCAGGGATGTTGTGGACCTGCCTAGTGCTGCTTGGAGGCATGTGGGGCTGGTGGCACAGTTTGTATAAAGGCAGGGAAGGCTGGATGTGACGTTTACAGCATAGCCTTCGTCTCTCCATACCTCCTGCTTTTCTGGTTTAAATGAGCATCCCACTGCCAGTAATTCTGCAATCCAGCTGCAGACGGGCATGCTAACTGTGGTACACCCCTGTCACAGTGCTGGCTCCTGCAGCATCAGTGGTGGAGTGTCTCACAAGTTCTGCCTAACTGAGTCAAACTCAGGGCTTGCAGGGTCAGGCCAGTGTAGGCTGTCAGGTTAATCATATCAAACAGCGGATAAGTCTGACTGGTTGCACACTGCAGGAGTTTCATGGGGTTTTGAAACACGGTGAAGAATTTTTTAGCTCCTCACTTGTTATTTCAATTGAAACAGGGAATTCTGCCTCAGATGTTGTGGGCAGAGGAAATCTTGGAGAAATACATTCGTAATATGTAAATAACTTTCAGATGAGGGTAGAGAAGGGCTGGTGAGGAGTGGGGCATCACTGCCTTTGTAGGATGCTTTTGCAATGGTAGCACGGGGGTGGCAAGAGCAGAAGAGGGTCCCTTCCCCATGCAGCTGCGGTGTGGGGCACAGCCTGGACTGAGGCACACCCACCTGAGCCCAGGGTCTGCTCCCTGCCTCTTGTGCACATGCATGCGGAGCTTCTTATGGAGATCCCCTTCCTGCTTCATCAATAAGTAAAGCTGGCACAGGGAAGAACAAAGTGCCTCTTCCTCCCCACAAATTGCCAAGAGAGGCAACGGGAGAGGCAGGGAGTTGTGTTTCCTCTGCCCTTCACAAGCTGTGGGATCACATTCCCTTTGTCACCCACTCCTCTTCCCTCAGGGATAACAGAGACTGTTCTCCTTTCTCCTCATGTTGCACATCAGCATGTACACACACACACTTGCACGTACGCCTGCCATGCATGAGGAGGGAGGGGAGCGGTCCCCAGAATGACATCAGGAGCAAGGAAAGGGGGACATGTTGCTATAGCAACGAGGATGCTCTGGGTTTTCAGGGAACAAAGGCATCTGACGCTCATTTTCCACCCAGTCCAAGCTGATGATGTGGTGGTGACCGGATCAGGCTCCAGTTTAAAAAAGCCTCCACTAGTCCTTGCTCTGTTAAAGGCAGGGCAGTGTCTGTCTAGAAATCTGCCTGTGGCTTAGGTGCTACCAAATTCTGTCCCCACGTCCCTTCGCTCCCTGTCTGGTGGCATCTGGCAGCAGGAAGGACATGCTGATGTGGCACTTGGGAACAGTCTGGCAGCTGAAGTGCAAGAGAAACCCAGTTCTCCTCTGCTTTTCTGCTTCCTATGGAGGAGATTTTATTTCCCAGGAGGTCATGATGTGCCTTGGAAATGAAAGACAGTGGAAGGATGCCTGCTGTCAGATGTTATGAGATGGAGAAGGTGCCCTGGCTTCTTTTCAAGATTGAATCTGCAGGGACTCGTTTTGGATTTCTCCCCCCTCACCCCTCTTTATTTTCTTTATGTCTTTATTTATTTCCCTAGAAAGTTGGAAACCTGTTGGTAGCCTTCCTTCTGCTTTTCCTGGCCAAGTGCCCATGCCATGGTGAGCTGCTTTTTGGTATGTTCCTCAGAGATGCAATGGTGCGTGGCAGGGGGACAACCAGCCAGCTGCAAAAGGAGAGACACAAAACCTCAACTTTCCTTTTGCTTAAAGGCCTTTGCAAACATAGCTCAGAAAACAGCCAAAGGGGCTGGGGTGCACTGGTTTCAGGAGACAGGACAGCAAAGGCACCTGCAAATGTCAGCATTTCCTCCCAGGGAGAGTGGGCAGCTGCTGATGGGAACTGCTCCTCATAGGGCTGGCCTAAGGACCTCTTATGGCTCCATCAGCTGGTCTAGGGAACCAGGGCCCATGTCAGAAAAAGATCTCTGCCTCCTCTAGCCACTAGTTCCTCTGGCAAAGGGGATGGGGAACTGAAAGCCACACAGATGCTCACACTGAACTAAAACATGCAGCATTGGTTGCAGTGCAGAGCCCCAACTGGCTAGCCAAGTTGTACTTCTGAAGAGGGAGAAGGTTTGTCTCAGTGCCAGGGTGCACATGTATCACACTCGGAGCTGTGAGCAGTGTGTGTGAGAGTGTATGCATCCCAGAATACTAAGGCTTCCTGTGCCCTGAAGGAAAAGCAGGCAATTTTCTGCTCAAGCTGAAGGAGAGCCCAGCTGAGTGCGGTGTGCCTCTCCATAACCTACACCTCACCTTCTCAAGAAAAGCGTTCTCAGGTGCTTTAATGAGAGCTCCAATGACACTCACTGACTATGGGCTGGTATGAGGAAGGCATCAGTATGAAAATCCCATATTGATTCCAAGGGCCGGATGTCATTTTCAGTTTCTGAACCACCTGCCCTTGGACTTTTCCTTTGGGATGACCTTCCCACATAGACTTCATAAGGGCGTTTTCCTAATCCGACTGAAGAGCTAACAGTTGAAACGTTTTCAGCTCTTATTCGGATGATCTTTCGATAACTGGACACAAACCCACCTATCGGGAGGACTCTCCCCCCGTGACTGCAAGCGGCTCTCTCGCCCTTTCTGCCGCCGACGGCAGCCATGCCCAAGACTGCAAAACTCCAACTGGAGGGAGGCGCTCCGTCCCCGTTCCCGACCCGAGCGGGTGCCGCTGCCCTCGGCGGGCTCCTGGCGACACCTGGCGGCCACACGCCGGCCCCTCACCCGTTCCTCCGCAAACCGGCTCCCAGCCTGCGCCCCGCAGCGCCTACGGGGAGCGGGCACTGCCTCAGCCGGCTTTGGCTCGGGGGTTCCTCCGCCCGGCTCCGCTCCGTGCGGACAGGCCGCGCTTCCTGGTCCTGCGAGCTGCAGGGGGAAAGGGAGCGTGGCCAGAGACCACATCTGCTTTTTCCCTTCCTCCTTCCCCCTCTCTTTTTCAGATGAAACTAAAAGCCTCCAGCTCCTGCCCACTCCCCGCCCAACATCTGCCTTTCCCCTGCAGTTCTCTTTCCTCTCTTGGCATCTCAGCTGCCATCAGGAGCCCTTCTCTTAATCTCTTGCTGGCAGACTTCCCCCAGAGGGGTATTTCAGGCCGGATTAATGAACCTGACACCACGATGCACAGTCTCAGTACACCACCTTTTGAAGGAAGGTGCTGCCTGCAATCCCAGTGAAGAAGAAAAACCAAATTGCCCAAGAAGTAGAACACGGTAGCAAGCCCAAACAGCAGTCCTGTCCAAACAGGACCCAAAGGCTGGGCAGACAACAGCCAGCAAATAACATGGAAAGAGGGATCCACAAACCAGGATCATCTGCTGGAGGCTATGCCTGGCTCACTAAGCACATCTGAGCCTGGGACCATTAAAGAAACTAATTATTTGCTGCAGGGGCAGCAGGCCAATGTCTCTGCAAAAGAGAGAGCAGCTCTGCACTCGCTGTCCAGCACAACAGCACTGTCCCATGGGCAGCTATTCAGGCCATCCTCTGCTCAGCAAATGACCCGAGGAAGGAGTTGCTGTTGTCCACAGTGAACTGATACTTGGCCAGTTTCTATCCAGTATCTGTGGCCATGGCTGCTTTCTTGTGTTTGCTTTCCTAGATGTCCTCTGTAGCAACCTGGCTTGTGCAGCCCCAGCAAATCCCATCATTTGAGCTCTCCAGAGAGATTGTCAGTTGATGTTTTTTTCACCCTCAGCCGGTATGCTTAAAACAAGAGGACATAATCAGGATGGGAGCTTGGTGAGAAACTCGGTCTTCACAGCCAGTGTGCTTCTGACTGACCTCCGCACATCATTCCCTTGCTACCTCCTGCAGTCCCCTTACACAACATGTGCAAGAGCTTCAAACGACACTGCTCTGCATTTTCTGTTCCTGTTTCAATTCTGCTTCTCTAAAACTGCTGAGGGTGAAATAAAGAAGTTAGTTTATTTTTAATCATCACAAACACTTTCCAACCTGCAACACAGAGATTCACTTTGATGTTATGAGGGCAGCTGAGCCAGGGGGACATCTATCAAGAAGAGAAATGGGCAAACTTTGAAATAGTGATACCAGTAGAAAATACCTCTCACACCCCCATCCAGGAGAAAGGCAGTAAGGCCAGTCTGCTGCTCTCCCAAATGAGCAGGAAGCCTTGTTCTTTCTCATTTGGCTTTTTAGGTGTCTGGCACAGAGTAAAAAGGTCAGTGAGACAAAATCACATGCAGATTGCAAGCATGTTTGTACCACTGCTATTGGCTTTGGAGCTGCACTGCACTGGAAAAAAATGCCATCAGGTCCTGTCAGCATCTTAGTAAGGTCAGCAGCACCCTCAGCTGGGTAAAATCTGTGTCTCCCTGCTTTCTATAAACTTGGAAAACTCCCCATCTGAGCACCCCTCTCTCCCAACACACCACTCAAGGCAGGGAACTCTATTTAGAATCAACTAAATAAAGCTCTTTTTGCCCAATGTTCATAGCTGGGAGACTGCTCCTCTCTGATAGTGGGTTTTTCTTTCTAACCAGGTGGCATGTGAAGAGCAGCCCCCTGCAAAAAGGAACTGACTGCTAAATGGCACCAGTTACTCACTCTAGGACTCAGCGGGAGAAGAAATGTCTGAAAAACCATTACTTGTCCCCTTTTCTCTCCTCTAAAAGAAGGAAGTGAGAACCACCTTTTATTGAGAAACGCTCAGTACCAAGAAAACCCCAGGAGTGACTCAGGTTTTTGTGTGCTCAGCACCCAGTGTGTCTTGAGCTGTTCAGCCGTGTTGCCGGCTGGGTTTTGTTGGGAAGTTTCCACAGCAGATCAGGTGTTTTGCAACGGGATTTGCAAGGTTGCACCAAGCTCTCTCCATGCTTCTCTGAAGCCTGTGCTATAAAACTAGATTTAGCTTCGCTATGTGGTAAGTTAGCTGCTAACTCCTCTTAAAAATCCCACTGAGGGTGTAATATATGGGCACAGGAACACACCGAAGTGTGTGCCAAGGATGCTCTCTGCTGCAGGATGTCCTCTTCTGCTCCTTACTGAGAACATCATGACATGGTCTTGAGAGTATGGAAATGAATTCTGGCTCCAGTGACTTATTAATATCTTAGCCAAACCCTTGGTGTCACGATGTTTGTGAGACGGTGTAGTTTTACCAAAATGTTCCCAAATGTTGATGAAACCTCTAAGAAACCTTAGGCCAGAAGAGGGTCCTTAGGCTGAGTGCTCTCACCAGTGAGGTTTATCAATGCAGCTTATTTCCTTACCCTAATGTGTTATTTGTATCTCATCTATTCTATTGCCCTGCAATTTCATGATGTGCTTAAATCTGCCTAAAGTCAGGGAAGAGGTCATCCTGTGCTTTCTTTCTGTCCCTGGCACATGTTCCCTCTCCTGTCCTTTGTGTCGCTTGCAGCAACATGAACCCGAAGACTTACCTTTAATTGCTTTTTCTTTGCAGGGTGAATTTCTAGTTGGATCAGGAGCTGGCAAGAGTGCATGGCCAAGGTACAAGAGAGAGCAGGGCAGCTCCTTCCAGCATCAGTTCAGGCATACGCTTTCCCTCTGAAACCTAATTTATCTCAGCCTGGGCAAGCATACGTTCATCTTATTCTGAAAGAGCTTTCAGGTTTGAGTTTCCACAGCCACTGGCTGAAGGATCAGAGCTTGCTCTTGCGTGTGACTTCTACTAGTTCACTTGACTGCCATTCTGTTTTGGGGGGTGGGGTGGTGGCACTAATTTTTCCTGGAGCTCAGCCACTGTTTGCAGAAGGTCAGAGGGTGTCTTCTGACAACCCCCTAGTAGTCATGCTGCTGCCTTGACAGACTGCTTTACAAAAGGAAGATAACACCTCTGCCTGGAAACCTTGTCTGGCCTGGCGATAACCAAATCCTTGCTACTTAGCACAAAATAAGGGTACTGTGACCTTTGAAGCCTTGCTCACAATGGGAAAGGGCCTTTCCAAAGAAGAAGCTGAAACAAAAGCCCCAGAGCAGATAAAGAACAGAAAACCAGTATCTCCCCAGAAGTCAGAGGACTTCATTGTGATGTCAGTGTCACTAGGGTCAGCCAAGCCCTTTAGCTGGATCTCTGGAAGATCCACCTCTAGGAAATGGCACTGCTGCATCCTGGCAGCCTACAAGGATGAGACATGCTTCTCTGTCTTGGCAGCTCTGGACATAGTAGGTCTCATTTGAAGGGCATGTTGTGGAATGAGAGATGGTATGTGACACAGGGCAAGACCCTCCTAGTGTAAAACCTCAAGAGGGAGTAAGACCAGGTCCACCTTGGACTGCTTTGTGTGGACACCTGTAAGAGGAAACACCACCACTACATGATGGTCCTTGAGTGCAGCAAGAGAACAATTTAACCTGCTGGTTGGGAGGCTGCCATCAGACCAGCTGCTCAAAGCAAGCTAGGAAAAGAATACTGGGAAAACCAGATCCTTTTACTAGAAATCACTACAAATTTCACAGATCTTTAGATTGCCTCAGGCAGCATCAGGAAGACCAAGTAAGAGCAAACCTGTTTGCTTTCTAAGCTTTATGGTGAAATAGGAGCAGCTCAAACCTGAAAATCCTCATTTTTAGGGAAAAACAGTTTCCAAATCTCTCAGGGTTAATTAACTTGAATTTGCAGATGTGTTAGCAAGGACAGAACACAGCTCTGAACCTTGTCCAACTAAAGGAGCACAGAGAGATCAGCTGCAGCTGAATAAAAAAATTACAACCTGAGGGGAAGCAGCTGTTGGATAAGTGTCAAAGGGCATCTGCAGCATGGCTTGATGGATGGAATGGGAAATAGGGAGATTTGGTTAATGGTAGATTTTTGAGGGGTGTTGGGTCAGCGTGTCTCTGTTCTTCCAGAAGTGGTGGATTTGACCCAGTGTGTTAAGCCAGGAGCTGACATTTGTTGTTCTTTACAAAGTGGTTTTTTACATTTTTGTCTTTTCTATGGGCTCAGCCATGCTTTTGTTCTGTAGCTGGCTGGATCACAGTGCCCAGGGTGAGAGCTAGCTCCTACGCCTCTGCCCTTCCCTAGGGAAGGACAAGAGGGGTTTTGTTTCTTCCCTTACATTCACCATGGCAAACAAAGCTCAGCAGAATGGTAAGTTTTGATCTAGCTATTTCCTGGCTGTAGCTGAGCTTCTGGGGGTATGTGGTACTGACTTTCTCAGGCCTGTGATTTATAAGTTGATGGTTAAAATAAGCCTTCATTGAACCAGTTCATCTCTGGGAAGAGGTGAAGAGTGAGTCCCAAAGACACACATTAGATAATAACCATGGAAATTGTGATCACCATGGCAAAACAGGCTGCAGGCTGGCAATACTTCATTACTCACAGCACTATCCATGGAATCGATAAAACATCTCTATTGCCCTGTCTGCTGTTTTGAAGAGATGCTCAAATGTTTCCTCAGCTGCTGTTGGGTAAATGGTGTGAAGGACACAGGAGGGGAGGTTGCTAGCAGGAAAAGGTGCTGCTGAATTCTCCTGTGAAATTCAAAGGGGCTGAACTGTAGCTGTCTGGGCTATTTCTGCTGCAGTTCAGATGGCTTTTTTTGCGCTGGTGTGAAATATGCTTTTACTCCATGGAACTGAGGGTGAGGAAACAGTAAAAGAGGTTCGGGAACTGTGACATGGTATCTCACTGTCAGACTTGGAACAATGAGGGATGAACACTGCAGGGGGCAACTTGCTCCCAGCTATTTAAATCCTGGGCTTAGCTGGGACAATGGAAGAGGAGGCTGAGTCTCTGACTGCATTTTTAGTCTTTTGTAGAAGAGGGCAGAAAGCAGCTATTCAGATGCCCACGACTCTGGGTGTGGGCTGTGTGCCACTGCCGGAGGCCAGGTGACGAAAGACCTTGTGGTGAAAGCTACAAGTAGCTGCACTTGCCACTTCTCCATGTCCTTGTGACTGTTATTAATACAAGCTCATGCCAGTCTTGGCCAGTGGTTAGCTGCTGGTGCAAACTTCACTGAAATCCACTCTTTGGCTTAGATGTCCTCAACTGTGAGTGTGCAGCTGAGGTGAGATCACATGTGAGGAGGTGCTGCCTGATGCCTCCTGAGTTTGTGATCAAGAAAAGGGATTGCAGACTTTACAACAGCACAGCAGTGAGCAGGCAAGCAGCAGTTCCTGTGTGATCCCTGCCTGACTTCTGGGGCTGCTTATTAAGACCTCAGACTATACAATCTCCCTGACCTATTCCTACTCCTTTCCCCACACTGCAGCTAACACCCTATTTGTTCATCATAATTTCTGAGGACAGATTGCTTGGGCTTTTACTTCCTGTCCACACTCTCTTGCTTTGTACCTTCTTCCCCAAATAGTATATTCAGTTCAGAGCCTTTCCTTATGCTGTGGATAATGAGGGAAGAGAAAGCAAGTACTTCAACAGCAAACGAAATTATATGAAGAAAGTCTGGGGGATGGGTGTCTTCTCTGTCTGGTTCCCTACAGAAGCCCTTGTAGCTTTTTGTCCCCTGTCAACTCTTACTTTTTCTGCAAAGCCTATAATACTTTGTGCTTTTTCTTAAAGCCGTGGCTCTCTGAGTCCCATGATTATCAAATCACTTCCGTCTGAGCTGAACTGAATCAAAGCAGATTTTCCATCTGTTGTGAAAGGGCTAGATTGAAATAGTCTGCATGCTGAAAAAGCCCTGAGAGCTTCTAAGCGTAATCCCTGAAAACCTGCAAAGCAGAAAGCAAATAAAAGCAACTCAGCCCCATGTTTTGTAAAAGCTGTTTAGTTTAGGCAGGTACGTTTTGCCATTTCTGTCTGGCAGTGGCAAAACTGGTGGTGGCATTTGGAGCTACCGGTCCTGTGTTCAGAGCTGAGGTAAGCCCAAAATCAACGGACAGATAAAGAAGGAGGTGTTGAAAGATGAGGATGGGGAATATGTTGCCTTTTACCTTGGAGTGAACACATGGAAAAGAGGGGTACCTGACTTCGCTCTGTGACACCTGGGTGATGCTCAGCTTTGTTCCCAGAGGAGAGAGCCATGTGGTGCTAACGCTTGCTCTTTGAAAGGAAGATACTTCCCACTCTATACCAAATACTACAGTGAAAGAGAGACTCTACTCCCATGCACTTGCTATTCCCATGAGAGTTAATGCCAAGGCCCGGCCGTGCCATTTGGTATTTGCTTCGGAAAATGCACACCCTGCTTGACAGCGTACTCTCTGGGGTGCACATAAAGCTCCTTGCAAGTGCCTCCCCTGGGAAGCTGACAGAGCAGTGGTCTTTGGTGCCATGCTTCTACACCACCTTGCTACTGCGGCAGCAGTCTACCATGGTGTGTGCAAGGGACTGTCAGCCAGAGTCAGGTGCGGTGAGGTTTTCTTGTTACCCTTAGGCACTGAAGACTCAAACTAAAAACTTGCTTACTTTTGCAATGTTGTCTTTTGAGAGAGACCAGCTCATAGAAGTGGGCTGGGATGATTTTTAAAAGGTTGGCATTTTCTCTTTTTTTTTCCTTTCTTTTTTTTTTTTTTTCTTGATAGAGGTGATACACTAAAAGCACCTTTGGGAAAGGGGCTCTTCTGTGGGATAAATGAGCTGCAAAGGCCGGACAGCTCTAGGAAATGGTGACTGAGGAAGGCAGAGAGGTGACTGGCAGGAATAGGTAAAGGCACTTTTCTGTTCATCTGTATCTTTTCCTGCAGAAATCCTAAAAACATCAAGCCTGCTCCTCTTGCTGGAGAGGATCTTAGCTCCCGGTAAGCAGCCCAAGTCATCTGCTTTGAATCTTTATAGACAAGCTAGGAAAGAAAAGGGGCAATGCTTCCCTGAGGGCTGCTGGTGAACTTCTTCTCTGCTGTAGCATGAATGGTGTCCTAAAATCCTCCTCCTCTTTTTGCTTGGTCAGTTTATTTTCTTGTGATTTCTGATATATATTTTTAAATCCATTATTTATTTTCTTCATGGGTAACCTAGATGTGTATTTCTCTGTTTTTTTGAGGGGTAGGATTTACAGAAAAACATATGACTTAATTCTTCTTTCCATTTATAAGAAGAAAGCTGTTTCTCCTTCAAAGGCTGTTGTAGAGGTTTGTCTGGCTGCTTTCTTATTGCTTACCACCCTGAAAAAGATGACACAATGAGAGCAGGAACAGGATTCTACATCTTTGTGCATATTCGTAAAGCCCACGCTTAAAAGAAGTGATGATTCCCCTGCATTTAGGAAGAATCATCTGGTTTTCTGGTGACTGCTGTTGCTCTAGGTCTTGCTAGCACCCGTCAGAAATCTCAGTTCATGAGGGCTAAGCATTTATGGCTGCTGACCCTCTTTGTGTTGAACTACTTGGTATGAAGTAACAGTTGCCCTGGGATATGGTCTGCCTTGGAATAGGGTCTAATCCCAGTAAGTAGTACCTACAATGCTGAGGAAGCATTTAAACAGAATGCAGATTGTAACTAAAATGTAAAACTTGTGACAGCTGACAAAGGAAATACTGAAATGAGAATTAGCTGCAGTGATTGAGGGCTTTATATTATGCTTTGCTCAAAAAATCCGGTGCACTTGATGTGACCCCTTTTGATGATTGTGGCTGCGCTGAACATGGGAAGGAGCTTGGTCTGTGATTGTGCCAGTGTAAACTGAGCTCTGCTGGATAGTCATCAACTGCTTTCTCCCATACTGCCACAAGCATTCAGGCAGCAAACTGGATCCAGATGGAAAAATTCTCAGGGAGAGGAATGGATCACTCCTAAAGCTGGATTGGTGATTGGGCGGGCAAAGTGCATGGCTGTTTGTGCTGATGTGGGAGGCTGAGAGGCTGGAGAAACATAGAGTTGCTGCTAACTCCCTCAGCCTTGCTGAGTCACCACTGATCACTGGCTCTGCAGCCTGGGCTGACTCAGGCCACTAATCCAGCAAAGTAACATCTGCTTTTTTTGCTGCATTCTGGAGCTGAACAAGCCTGGCACAGGGGCTGATGAGCAACAGTGCTAGGAGAACAACATGCTGCTGTCCCACTTGTCTTGTCCACTCCTGGTGGTGTTGAGCTGCAGCATTGCCTTCCCATTTGGAAAATGCTCTGATGCTTTCTGCTCTGAGATGTGAGGGAGGGAGCAACTTCTCTGCAGCCTGATAGTGGTGAGGAAGGGGGTATGTGGTGAGAGTCTGTCTCTAGTCCAGCTGGGACCCGCAAACCAAACCATTTGGTGAGTCACGGGGAGGCTGCTCTTGCTTGGGCTCGAACAAACTTCAAAGGTGCCCAAGGTTCTTCTTGAGGCTGCCAGGCTGCAATTTGTGGCTGACTTTGCTTCCTCTCTGATGGCTTCTTGAAGTTTGAGTGGAAATGTGAATGGTCCAAAAGCAAGGCTGATGCAGAAAATGCTTTCATCTATGAATCTATCTCTCTAGCTGTCTGGGGCAGGCTGCAAAACCAGAGCCTGCAGGGGCCTCTGGCTGGCTTCCCAAGATTGCCAAACAGAAATGCCTCACGTGCACCACTTATGCAAACTGGAGAATTAGGCACCAAGAGGGTGAGGCCATGGTGGAAGGAATTTGTGTGCTATAGGCATGACAAAACTGAGCATCAGGCTTTCTGGAGCCAGCCTGGCTCTGGTGCCAGCCCGGTCCAACTGGTTGGTAGGGGCAGTGCTCCTTGATGCCAGCCCATGGCAACTGAGTCACGTGTTTTGCTGCAGGAGAGTTCCTCACTGAGCCACAGCTTTTCAGCCTGAGGGAGGATGGGCTCTTCCTACTCCCTTTCTCTATACAGAGCATGCACCTTCCTGACAATGGGGCCAAAAATCAAGTTTGGGCTGGGAAGGCCCCCTCCCAACCACTGCAAAGTGACTCAGCTGAATGTGACTACTGGCAGGCCATGGTCCTTTCCTGAGAAGCCTCATATGACACCTTATCTGAGCGGTTTATGTTCAGGAGAACCCCCAAATCTGAGCAGAAGTTCAGCAAAAGCGGGAGGTGGTAGGCTGATGGCAAGACTGCTGCAGTTCACACCCTTGGTCCAAGGTCTCTCTGGCAATTGGTCCTCACATCTGTGAGCTGGACCTGGTCTCAACAGGGTGAGCGGCCCTTTGGGGTTTACCACTCTTGCAAACAGTCCCATTGTCAATGTCAGGCAGCCAGTGCCTGAACTCTTAATGCCATTTTAGGGGTTTTTTAATCCCATTTTAAAGTGAGAAAACTAGCAGGCAGTATGGCTAAACCAGGAATGCTATGTAATGGTGCCAATTTTTCAGGAAGCTGCTGGCCAGATATTATATGCTCTGTACTGGGGTTCGGGTGGGGGGAAGTAAATGCCCTAGATCAGCTAGACTTAGCAGAGCTCTGGGGAAACCTGAGCTAACACAGGCAGTCTTATTGCCCAGAATAAGAACAGATTCGGGGTAGCACCCAGTGGCTAGATGCTAGTTCTTCCTTACCCCTGTCCTTCAGTTCACAGAAGAAAACCACCCTGCCTGCTGAAATGGCTCTCCTGTCCCAGACAGTCTTATTTAACACCCCCCCCCCCTTAAAATATTCTTCATGAAGTTGTTTTTTTCTGTGTACTCCTAAGCTAGTAGCTGACTGCTGCTTAAAGTCAAGGTGCCTCATCAACAATTTATGTGCACCCCAGAGATAAGAGAAGCACACTCAGCCCTGCTAGGCAAGGTGGCTTTAGCACAGGAGTAAAGGTTGCTTGTTTAGTCTGGCTAAAATTGCTCTTGAGGGTGGCTTTCTGCCTCGTTGATTCGGTCTGGGTTCATCTCACTCCAGTTTGAGAGTTACCTAAGAGCCCTGGCTCCTTACGGGGTGGTGGGATAGCGGAGGCTTGGAATGAAGCTGTGCTGACTGCCAGAGAGCAAAGGCCCTGTGTACGCACCAAGCTTTCCTGCTGTGTCTTGCAGAGGGAGGTAACAAGCCTCCCACAGCGACTATTTATTTTAGGAAGATAGTAAGGAGAAATGTGCATTACTCTGTCTGGTACAGACTGGCAAAGTGAATCAGAACAGATCCACTTCGTCCTAACCTTTAAACTGCAAGTAAGCCTTAAATGTTATCAAGTCTGGTGCTTGACAAATGAACGTGTAGGTAGAGACCTAACGAGGTAATACCACCCACACCCTTAGGTGAAGGGCAGTACTATGTAGATCCTTATGAACCAAGGAGAATGAGCCACGTATAAACGTGAGCACTTCAGACGTGATGAGTCTGTGAGTTACACTGATGCTGCAGAAGATATCCAAGGCAAGCTCTCCAGGCTGTGAGAAGTACCTAGCTTATAGAGACCCCTTCTCCAGGAACAATGCCCTGAGCACGGGTTTAAGAGAGGAGCTGTCTAGCAGTGCAGTTGAGCCTGGCTTCTGCCTGCGAGAGACCAGCTTTGGCCCTCGGCTGACCTGGTTCGGTTTGCAGATCCTGTGAGAAAACACTGCATTTTGTTTTCTGTGTTAGTTTGTTGCTCTAGTTGGCTAAAGCAGTACAAAGGATCTGGCAGCAGTAAGAGGCTGGGGGGTACCTCAATGCCGGCTGTTTCTTCATTTTACATGCAATGCCCGTTCCCTCAGACCACACAGGTACTCGGCAGGGCTGTTTCACCGAGCGGGGACTCGCTCCCCCTCCCCAGTGGAGCCCACCACAGCCAGCCCCAGGCCCCTGAGGCGAGCCCGCCAACGACACGCGCGCAACGGGCGGTGCGCCCACCCTCCCCCCGGCGCATGTGCAAGAGCCGGCAGGGGGGCAGGGCGGTGGTCGAGCATGCGCCGTGGCGCCCGGCGCAGCCTTTATCTAGGGGCGGGGGCAGCCGCGGCGGCTCTGCATTGCGGGCGGGCGCTGGCGCCATGGCGCGGAGTCTCCTCTGCCTGCTCGGGCTCCTGGCGGCCGGTAAGCGGTGCCGCCGGCCCTGCCTCACGCCTCCTACTCGCGTTTCTCCTCACGCTTAGCCCCGCGGTTCGGAGGCTGTGTCGCCCCTCCAGCAGGGGCTGCGCTGGAAGGAGTGGGCTGAGGGTGGCCGGCGCTGTGAGGACGCGGGGCTGGGGGGGGGGGGGTGCTGTCCTTAAAGCTGTTTGTTTTGTCTCAGCAGGAGCTGCAGGGCTCGGCTGCCAGTAGGAGGGGAGGGAGGTGTAGGGAGAGAGAGGAGGCGGCAGTAAGGGAGGGTTGGGGTCAAAGGGAGCCTTCTGTCGGGCGCAGTGGCGCGGCCCGGTGTGGGGCCTAACGGTGCCGCCCGTAGCGCTGGGGGAGGGGGGCCGGCGGCTGCGGTGGGGGGAGCGAGGGTTTTAAGGGCACCTTCAGGGTGGCTGCTGTGGTGGAAAAGCTGTATGGGGGTGGGGGAAAGTCGCTCAGAAATAGCGATCAGGTAAACGCAGGGAGAAGAGGGAAGTCCCTGTGAGAAACCAGCCTTTCCCGCTGCTGGTAGGAGAATGACTTTCTCATGGCGCGGTGGTAGCCATCGTCAGTTTGTATCCGTATGTGACACTGTCGGGCAACCATATAACCTCATAGAGGCAAGTAAGAGCAATTTGTAGATGTTGTTTTTCTGCCAGCAGCTCTGTTTATCTTTGGCACTTCAGGCATAGATGGGTGTTAATCCTCTTTCAGATGGCAGGAGGTAGCTTTTTCTGTTGCGTGCTTTTAGCAGCCTCATTTCATTAAGTTCTCCTGTTCCACGTGGAAAATCCCACTAATTTTGCAGCTTACTGCCTTTTTACATATTGTTGCTGAGATGAAAATGGTGGTGGGAAGAATAACTGATATTTGTCTTGAACGTTAGGGCTGGAGGTTGGAAAAAGTGATGTTTTATAGTTTGCAGAAGCTAGACAGAGCTGCAGAAAGGATTCGTAGGCTGAATGGGAAGGGTAATACGCCTTCAGGTTATGGCATAGAATGGGTAGCAAGCCCCAAATTGGAAGGTCTAATGCAGTGATGCACATTGGTTTTTCGAGGATTTTCTTTAAATAAGGTTTTTAACGCTAGAGCTTATTTGCTTATGAGTTTAACCTGCAGCATTTCACAAGTCAATTTGAAAAATCCAACAACCCAAACACCAAACTAAAGCCTCTTTATAAACCATAAGAATCATCAGTTGGCAGACTACAGTAAATTATGTCATTGTGATCTTGCACGATTGTACACTAGTCACGTACTGAAGTGGAGTTTTAATATAACGATATGTACACAGTTTAATGGAGAAACTCAGATTTTTGCGGCTGGAGACAACAAAGCAAATGTGAGCTTTCACTCTGTGTATTTGTCTATCCTGCGCTGAATTGGCCTGCCATTATTTATTATTTTTACTGGGATTGTTTCCAGATCACTAAAGTCATCGTTGTTTCTTGTGCTTTGAAAGTGAAAAGGATTTACCTTGAAGTATTTGCCAGGTTTCCTATTAGTATATTTAAGGAGATAGAAAAACCAGTTCAGCAATGAGAGTTAGCTTGGTCTGCCTGTTTAAGTCATGTGTATGCAACTGAGCATAGCAGAAGACTTGTTAGGCGTGTTTTTCTGTAGGAAGTCACCGTTCTAACACTAACACTTGTGTTTTTCACCAAGATTGAGTTATGAATACCAGTTAACTTGCCTGTGATAGTATTGTGCAGATTTTTCTGAAGATTTTGCTGTAACAACCTGAAACAATGTCTTTGTCTACTAAGCTAACTCATTAGCTATATCAAACTCCAGCCACCCTTGGCGTATTCCAATAGAGTTACTTGGCTAGCTTGCAGCATGGCTGGTAGGCCATGAGGGTTTTTGGTTGACCTACTTACAGCGCTTCTCTGCATCTTCCCTTCGAGGGAGACACGATGGAATTAAAGCAGGGTATACAGGTCTCAGGATCTCTCCAGATTGCTGATGTGCTCTTTGATGGTTGCTTGTCTTTGAGACCAGGAAAGAAAGAAGACTGGGTGCACAGTTAAAGTAGAACTCCATTTCTCTTGAGTGGATATTTTTTGTGGGTGTTTTTGGTTTTGGTGTTCTGTCGGTTTTTTGTTTTGTTTTTTCCTCCTGGTAAAATGAAAGTTAAGCTGGGAGTAGAAAGTAACAAGTTTGTGATTATTTCACACCCTCCCATTGCTAAAATAGTAGACTTAAGCTTCCCTCCTTACAAGATTTCAAGCTAACTTACAATTCCTCAAGCAAACACCCATCAGAACATCTGAGGATCGGAAAACTGAAGGCTGAGAGTTAGTCTGACTTGAATTTTCACAAGGATGTGGAGAAAGCAGATAGTTGGAGCGTGTTCTGTAGTTCGCAGGCTTGTTGTGGTTGAGAATGTGGTTTCTAGCAAAAATGGTAGGCTGATGCAGCCCACTACTGTAGTTTAAATTTGGCAAATGTTGGAAGATAATCTGTATCTCAGAATTATGTCCCTGTTTTCTGAGAGGAATAACAGGGGATTCTGTGGATGTGCGTCACCTTACAACTGTAGCGTAATGAAGTGGTGCTTCAGTATTGCACCAGTCACGTGGCTTGTGTAAACCTGCCCTTGCACAATTTCTTCCTTGTTTGCAGAAGTATAAATAGAAAGTTGTTCTTGATTGTGTCTGGAGGAGCTGTGCAAGCTGTTCTGCCTGGTCATGGTCACGCCCAGCAAAAGGGAAGATTGCATCTGCAGAGATTCTGAAGTCTGATGTGGTCTTTTTACAATCTTAGTTTGTGCTATTGAGCATACCACAAAGAAGGAGTTCTGGGAATCAGAAAACTGAGATGATATAGAGGGTGAGACAAGAGAGCAGGAGTTTGTCAGCAAAATTGAATGTGTCTCCGTCAGGTGATGGTAATGTCAGTTGTGATTCTCTGGGAGGTGGGACTGTGCTGTTTCAGGGAGGATATAATAGCATGCAGGAAGCTTTTTACTTTTCAGGAGAGGCAGGACCAGTTAACTGCTGGCTGCCGGTGGGTTTTTGTTTCAATGTCCCATGTGGAGCTGATTCTTCAAAGGAGGTTTGGGGCAATGCCTTAGACCTGCTTGACAAAAGAGGATTTGTTTTTGCTTTTCAGATTTACTTGCAGTTTATTTTTTGTTTTCTTTCACTTTTTCTATGTTTTTTCATTCCCTTCATGTGGCAGCTTTTGTATACAATTTGCTTCTGTTAAGATCTCAGAGTTTCTATTACAAGTTAAAAGGTGTACTTCTGTGGACTTTGAAGTATGTACATTTATTTAAAGGCAATGCTTGTCTTTGTGTTTGGTCATGGAGCAATGTTTAATTTCAGATACCAGTATTTTTCTTCCTCTTGGAGTGAGGAGGCTCGTGTTTATACTGTTTACCCTGACTAGTTTTAAACTCCATTCTCTACTTCTGTAAAAGACTTCATTTAGAGGGGTTTTCTTGAAGATGCTGAGTAAATAAATCTTGCAATGAGATTTTAAAGCTTGGTTGGTTTTTTTTTTCCCCCAAATCTAACAGTTTAAAATCCTTTGTCTGTTCACATTGGGATGCAAATCATTAGTATGAAGAGATCAGGCCCTAACATTTCTTTCCTGCTATCAGCTGCTTCCATCACTGGACTCCTGGGAACATTATTCTTTCACCCTGTGCACTACGTTTTGCCTTTTCCAGGCTTTCCCGTCACTAGCTGCTGTCATCCCTGAAGCTGCTGTTAAACATGTCTCTTTTCATCCCTCTGGTGTTCTTTGTCTGCTCAGCTGTGGGGGTCTGATGTCTCCCCTTTTCCTAAGGGAGCTTCCTGTTGGGTTGTCTTCCATGTCTGGCATTCGTTCTGCATTAAAGCAGTTCTCTGGCAGCAGTGTGAAAAAAGTATTGCCCCCAAGATGATTATTCTGTTTCTTACTGGCAGTGTCCTGAGCTGCCCTTCTGTTTTCTGAATTTTCTACATGCTTCTAGACTTCACCTGTGCTTTGCTGGGACTGCATTGTAACCTGTGGCCAGGAACTTTTGTCTTCTCTTCCAGAAGTGGCTCTCTGCATAACTAGCGAACTTTGCCATTCTTTGTGGTGTGAATATATTCATCTGGAGAAAGGGGGATGTTAATACAGAATTTCTAGAGACTCACATGAAATCTGCCCCCCCTTATCCAAACACCAACTAATCAAGCAAAACCCAGAAGACATGGATATGGACAAGTATGTTCAAAACATTTGTGCATACTTCAGTAGGGATCTGCTGCAGGGAGAAATGTGTCTCCGAACTTCTTGGGAAATACCTTAGCATACTGTGTGGGAGTGCTACTGCTGATGATTGCCAGATGCCCTTGAGCGTCCAAATATCTCTTCTAGATTCTGTTATAGAAAAATCTCAGGCAGAAGCTGGGGCTTGCTTGTCTACCTGGTAGCAGCCTCTAGTCAATGTGAAAGCCTTTGTAGTAACTAGAACTATTTACTGGGACAGTAGAGCTGTTTTTACTGTCTCTGCTCATCCTGTTCTCTGCTGTCTTTAACTTTGTGTTTACTTGGGCATACACAAACTACTGCTTTTACCATGAGGGAAGCAAAGGAGCATCTGAGGTAAGAGCAGTGTTTTATAGCAAAAGTAGCATACCAAATGAGAATGTTTCCCACTTTGAAGAAGACCCCAGTCATGGTGTTAACTCAAAACTTGTGAATTGTGCTAGTTACAGATGTTTAAAGCTTGATCTGTAGATCAAGTAGATACTGGACAGGAAGACTGACTTTTAATGAACATCAGAAATTATGGTGATGGCTAGCCAGATTTCATCCATTTCTTCTGCAAATTGCCTATAATCTCTCAAATACCTTGGTAATTTTACTGCCTCATTAATTTACTATGCTAAGAGGCATAGTGGACCTTTGGCATGAATTACTAGTGTGTGATTAGTGTGAACTAGTTGTTACTAGTTCAACTTTTGAAATTCTACTGAAACATGCAAACTGACCAGAGAAGCTGTGGAGTATTTAGCCCTTCAGATAATTTCAGGTTGAGGTCAGTCCTTGACTTGTTGACACTTCGTAATATTTGATGAAGAGAAGTTGATCCCTCTTGACTTCTTTTAAGTTACACACACTTTGCTTTTGCAGTTCTCAAAATAAATAGGGAAAAGTCAGTAACTGAGCATGGAATGGCAGAGATTGGTGCATTCATTTGGTCTGAGAGTATTTCTGGGAGAAAATTAATGGTCGTCTTTTTGTTTTTCCTCCTAACGTTGACAAGTGGGAAAGCCTAGGGAAGTGCATCTCTCCTGATGAATAAATTAATATACTTAGAACAAATCAGACTGTCATAAAGGTATAAGGGCTGACAGCTGCCCAACTTATCTTCCACATTTGAGTTCAACCTGTTAAAGTGAAGAGCAAGTAATTGCTTTCCTTTTCTTGCCAACTGCAGATTTCATGCTGCTTACACCAATTTTTTTTTTACCAGTTTGGTTTGCAGGATGCTTGTGTCTTCAATCTGCATTTGTTCTGGACAGTAATTTTCTGGTTAATCCACTGGCTTTTTAGGGAATGTCATCTGGCACATATAGAATCCGTGTTTGTAGGGATATAGCTGCTTATATAAGGTATTAAATTTTAAGTGTGATCATGAAAGTCTTGTTAGTAGATACAGCAAAGCTTTGGAGGGGATTGCTTAGGAGGGTTTTCTTCTGAGAATCTCAGGAAGAAAATACAGTCTGACTCTCCCTGGAAGAAGAGTAACACAGATGCTTCAGGAAAGGGAAGGCTATATTCAGAAAAGATAGTTACCTAAGAATTTTCAAGTAGCTGTCCTTGAATGGTAATCCTGACATTATAAACTTTCTTTTAAGTTCCTGTTTCCTGAAGAGGAGTGAAGAACTGAACTGTGCTTTCACATGCAAGCGCTAAGCTTTCCACATAGAAAAGGTGGTATTGTCTGCAGGGGGTTATCGCCTCTACTTCCCTAACTTTCGCCTCTACTTCCCTAACTTCTGACCGTATGTTAGCATTTCCATACCAGATGCCTAGTGTTGAGGAAGGAAGTGGTAGTTAGCAATTGAAGGAGTTTCTGGGATACATAGACAGTTGCTGAAGTGTATAGAGCAATACCACTGTGGAAGTGGGTTGCAGGCTTCTTTTCTCTTCACAGCCTTTAAACTGCATTTTGTGTGAATTCCTAGCGAAGCCCCATGTGATGTTCAGTAGCTGTCACTTGTCAGGACTAGTGTTCTGGCAGTGTTGGGTTGCTGGCCTGGGCCTCAAAGAAGAGGTTTTTTCCTTCCTTTTCTGCTGTTACCCTTCAGCTTTTGGAGTATTTTGATTATGTTGTTGGGCTTCAGGCTTTGTTTCTGTGCCAACACTTGTTCTGGGAGATCACTTCTTTTGTCATGCTGTGTCAGGGTGGGTATGAATTGCTCTTATTTTTGTTTTAACAAACTGCAGATACGCACAAGGATTCTGGGGTGCCTGTCAGCTTGGTTAGAAGCCCAAAAGCTGAAGTCTGTCACGCCTGAAATATGTACTCTTTATACATGGGGTTGTGTTTCTATGCCCCTTTCTCCTTCCTCCTCCATTTTCTTTCACTGCTTAATTTAGGAGAAACTTGGTGGAGCAAAGACCTTCTGAAAAATGAAGACCACATCTCTGAAGTGGTTCAAAAAAGGACAGCCAGTGAAGAGGACCAGTAAAGAAACACCCTGGTCTTTACAGATAAACTTACTAGGTGCTCTAAAATTAGTGGCTTGCAAGAACATCAGGGAAGGGGGGCAAGTTTGAATGGGTGTGACATGTGACTGTTGGGAGCTAATCTACAGAGAAAGGAGAAATCTATTTAAAAATGGATGACCTTAAAATAAAGAACAATATATAAAACAAAGGGATGCCAGAGATAAGTAAGAAGGTAATCCCATTTGGTTTATCCAGCAAGCATTAAGAGTTGTGTGAGGTTAACTGACAGTGCTTTGTTTTCTCTTGGGTTGCTGCTGTACTGGGGATGTGAAATACCACATTAAGGTGTTGCTGTTCTTGCAGCAGAGGCTATTTTGAGAGAACAGGCAGGATAACTGTTAAGACTCAAAACTTCATTCTGTTATGAAACAGCACATGGTCTTAATGCAGTTCACTGTCGTATTTGCTTTTGTTGTAACTGAAGTTTATATATGAGGAAAAATGCTTTTTCATAATTAAATAGGAAAATAAGATGAAGAGAAAAAGTTTTGGGAACAGTGAAGGATTTCAGGTTATTCTTTACTGAATCTGAAAGATCTGAATTAATGCAGAGTTTTTTAGTTTTGTTTTTCTTTCCTGGGGCATTCAGAAAGGGAGGGTGGAATACTGTTAAATGAAGGTGCATCCTTTTGTGTTAGACACTGAGTTATGTAATACAAATATTTCAACTTAATACAGAATAAGCTAATACTAGCTCAACTATATTTAAAGTCACTGTAAAAGATGAAAAGAAAGAAGCCATGCTTAGCATGTGTTGTCTTTGTTCAGTAGACGCTTTCTAAAACGTGGCTCTAATAAATTTGCCTAGTCACCTTTTGACCAGAAAGATCTGTATGGAAGACATCCAATGCAGAGTTGCCTTTCAGAAGGGAAAAACTTCCCCAGTGTCGTTTGTAACTGAAAGGGCACTGCTGTTCCTCCAGTTTCTGTATATGAGTGTTCATCCTCATGGCATAGGTAATTCAGGTTTCCTAAATTTGCTGGCTTTTTTAATGGAAAAGTTATGTAGGCATATTGGCATTTCATCTTGCCCTGATGTTGTGCAGGAGTGAGAATTTCAAGTAATACCAGCAGAAAGGTATTTGGGGTGCTTGCATGCATTCTAAAACTAGTTTTCTGGGTTCACTGGCTTATGTTTGGTGCTTCTCATTCTTTGCTGTCCCTGCTGGTCTCAAGCTCTTCTGAGATTTTTGTCTTTGGTCTCCCTGTGGAGGATTACAGATACTGTCAGTGTCCTTATTCTCAAGTAGAGGTTTCTGAGTGCTCAGTGGTAGTGCTTTGAGCAGAATCTGAATGAAATATGGCCATGTATGCCTCTTCTCAGAAGCTGCTCCTTCCAGACTGGTGTGACATGATGCAGCAAAGCAATGCAATCAGATGTGTCAAGTAGTTAACATACTGTCAAAGTTCAGTTAATTTTAACCCTTTCCCCCGAACAGAATTATCTGCAGCCTTCACTTTGTTCACCTAAGATTTCAAGACTACTGCCTTGCTTTTTGGTTTTCTTCTGCGTCAGTCTTGTAACCTGACAAAACTCTGCTGCTCTACTGATACTGCTTGCTGTGTCCTGGCAAGTCAGCCTTAGTGACTGACTCTGTGTGAGCGTCAATTTGATACAGAAGCCATGCAGCAGAGAATTTGTTAAAGGCATAAAGCCAGGAAAGCTGATAAGTAAGCATAGGTCAGAAGCATAGTATTTCTTTTGTCCTGCACTTAAAATGACCAGGTCAGAGGCTACAAGAAAAAAGAAAAGGAACTGTTAGATGTTCTGCTGAAGCTGGTAAGAATCTGAAAAGTCATACAGTGACAGGATCTTAAAAGTAAAAAGCTGAACAAAACCTGAAGGTTTATTAAGAGCTAGGTCAAACTAGTACAAGATATGGCACGAATTCCTCAGTTTGGTTTTTAAATGGCCTGCTTAAGAGTTTGAGAAACTGCTTAAAGTAACTGTTGTAGTTTTATAGTTTAGTCTTATGGTTCAAATGGGGGAGGGGCAGTAATTTTTGCTCTGATTCACAGAACTAAAGGCATAGGTTAAAAGCTAGACTTGTAAATACTTGAAGGCCCTTAATTCTACTGTTTAAAGTCAGGGTCTTGCTTGACTGTGCTTGCAGAGCCTTTCTACCACAGTTCAATACCAGTATCTGAAAGGGAAGAATAACTTTCCCTAAACTAAGTGTATATTCAGTTATTGTCATCCTGCCAGAGCTGACAGCTATTTGGCTGACCAGTCTGACTTGAAACTGAGCTATTCTTAGTGCTTCCATGTCAGGAATGCTGTGATTTAGAATAGGCTTTTTGAAAATATTTTGCTAACCGTACATTATTAGGAGTTTTGAAGTCGTATTCCTAGTCTTATAAGCAGCCCTAGTGTGCTGTCTTGCTAAAGAATAATATTCAGTCTAGCCTTTTTGCTGGGAGAGTGGCAGACTTCTTGTGTAGGAAATTTAGCATGCAGAGCACTTTTTTCTTAAAATAAATAGGTCATTCCTCTGAAATCCAGTGTGGACAGGCTTTATAAACTGACAGCTGAGAGAGCTGCAGAATGCCACCTATGAGGCAGTGTTTATCTGCTCTGTTTGATGTGCAGTGGCTATGTACCTAGTAGATGCAGTGGGTAATTCAGCCATTAAGTTGATCCTCTAATAACTTAGAACTGAGAAATGGGAAAGGAATTGTTCTTCTGTCATAACCTTCCTAGAAGCTTTATAGGAGTGAAATGGCTTAATTCCTGCTACTTGCTTGACAGTGTAATTTTACAGCGTTTTGTGATGTGTAAACAGCGCTGATGTGAGGATGATGGCTCCTGAGCAACACCTATACAGCTAATATGTTTGAATGTTTTGGTTCTGTTGTTTGGGGTGTTTTTATAAACTTTGATAGCAGTGCCTACAAGGCACTCCTATGGCAGATTTCCTTGGAGCCTGTCTGCTGTAAGATTTTAGGAGTCATATCTTTATTCATAGGTTAGTGCAACATAGGAGACTGACTGCTGAAGAATTTGATCCTACCGACAGATGGGATGGTTTGTAAACCTAGGAGAAGTTCAGTGTCTTGCTGTCCAGGCAGCACAATAATTAAACAAGCTTGAAAAGCCAGTTAAAATGTGCAGTTGTGTTATGGTTTAAGCCCAGCTGGTGACTCAAAGCCTTGCAGCTGCTTGCTTGCTCCCATTTTCTTTCCCCCCCTCTGCTCAGGGAGGGATGGGGAGGAAAATCAAAAGAATGTAACTCTGACAGGTTGGGATGAGAACAGTCCAGTAACTGAGGTGTAACACAAACCACTGCTGCTACCACCAATAATAATAATAAGGGGAATAACAAGGGAGGAGAACATAAAACTGAAAGTGAAAAAAGGGAAAAAACCAATAAACGCAAGTGATGCACAATGCAACAGCTGACCAATACCAACCCTGCCCTAAGCAGCGGTCTAGGTCTTCTGGGTAACTCCCCCCAGTTTCTATACTGGGCATGATGTGCTGTGGTATGGAATATCCCTTTGGCTGACTTGGATCAGGTGTTCTGTCTCTGCTTTCTTTGGGCTTCTTGTGCCCTTCCTTACTGGCAGAGCATGAGACTGAAAAGTCCTTGATCAGAGTGAACATTACTTAGCAACAACTAAAAACATCGGTGTTATCAGTGTTCTCAGACTGAAGTTGAAAACACAGGACTGCGCCAGCTACTAGGAAGTAGTAGTGCTATATTTTACAAATTGCTTTTTACAATAATTGCTACAGCTTAACCCAGAGCAAGGTGGTTAACTTGCCCGATGACTTGCTAATAGTCCATATCTTTACATGTCTTTAGGAAGACAGGTTCTACACCTGTGTCGGAGCAATCCCAGCACAGCTACAGATTGGGCAGAGAATTGATTCAGAGCAGCCCTGTGGAGAAGGACTTGGGGGTGTTGGTCGATGAGAAAACAAACATGAGCTGGCAGTGTGCACTCGCAGCCCAGAAAGCCAAATGTATCCTGGGCTGCATCAAAAGGAGTGTGACCAGCAGGTCGAAGGAGATGATCCTGCCCCTCTACTCTGCTCTCGTGAGACCTCACTTGGAGTATTGTGTGCATTTCTGGTGTCCTCAACATAGAAAGGACATGGAACTGTTGGAACAAGTCCAGAGGAGGGCCACGAGCATGATCAGGGGCTGGAGCACCTCCTGTATGAAGGTAGACTGAGAAAGTTGGGGCTGTTGAGCCTGCAGAAGGGAAGGCTGTGTGGAGACCTCATAGCAGCCTTCCAGTATCTGAAAGTGGGCTATAGAAATGCTGGGGAGGGACTCTTCATTAGGGACTGTAGTGATGGAACAAGGGGTAACGGGTTCAAACTTAAACAGGAAAAGTTTAGATTGGATATAAGGAAGAAATTATTTAAGAGTGGTGAGGCACTGGAATGGGTTGCCCAGAGAAGCTGTGAATGCTCCATCACTGGTGGTGTTCAAGGCCAGGTTGGACAGAGCCTTGGGTGACCTTGTTTAGTGGGAGGTGACCCTGCCCATGGCAGGGGGGTTGGGACTGGATGGTCTCTTAAGGTCTTTTCCAACCCTAACTATTCTATGATTCTAAGACTGTCCAGGAATGGTATTCTGTATTTTACTTCAAAACTCTATAGTTTGCAAGCCAGTTTCATGTTTGCACTGGGAGATAATGTCCAGACAGGCACCTAATGCCCTTTTTTTTTTTTCTTTCCTCCTCCTTTCTCACCCCACAAGTTTTTATGTATGTCGTTTTAGAACTGCCCAAAAGGAAACAAATCCTAATAGACTTAATGGGTTTTAGAGTTGTATCATAGAACATGTCTCACATTTTCTGTTCCTCTTTTGCTTCTTTTGTCTTTCTTGAAACTTTATTTATGGTAACTGTTTTAGTCTGTCCTGGCACTTAAGTCCTTCATGTAATGTGTGGTGGTGTGGCTTCTGATCCAGTTAGTTTCCTAGTGCTCACTTGTATGAGAAAACGGTGGTTCACCTGGGAAAAGGATTGCAGACAACAGTTACAAGCTAGACCACTGTTGCAGAGTGGAAGCGATGCAAGGACAGTAGGAAAGCAGAGTTGTAGCTTTAGGAACCAGCTGTCTGAATTATAGGTCGTTGCAATGAGCATTTTTTCTTTTTCCTGTGGCAGTTGTGTGCTAAGCAAAATGCTTTGGATTTTGTTGGGTTTATTTTAGTGGGGTTTTTTTTGTCGTTTGGTTTGGGGTTTTTTTGTGTGTGGCTTTTTCAAAAGGTGGATAATTGGGGGATGGACTGCTGAGGTGCAGAGACTCAAGTACTTCAATAGGGAAGTTCAAATGTTAAGGTTTTTCCTGAGTTCTTTGGCTGCGTAATCTTTACTTTGGAATCATTCTTATGTTTCAGGACAGAAATTACTGGGTTGAAATGTGCTTAAAAATGTTAGTTAAACTAAATGGTGTGCTGGAGAGGTGATGGTTATACGATACAACATTAACCTGCTAGCTTTGCGTGGAAATCATTCAAATGTGCAAGTGTGAAAGAACTATTCTTTTTTGGCAGCTGTGGCAAGCCCTGTTTTGTGGCAGAAGGACTGTGTGAAGGGTCCAGAGGTCTGGTGTCAGAGTGTTCGGACAGCATCGCAGTGTGGAGCGGTGAAACACTGCCAGCAGAATGTCTGGAACAAGCCTACTGTAGTAAGTGTTGACTACTGAGACGTCTTCTCACCTGTAGTTGAGTTTCCATATGCTGATGAAAATTTTTCAAGTCTGATCAGAGTTAAATGCTGCATCTGTATATGCCTTGGATACTATGCCTTAATTTGGGTCCTAGTTATATAAAGGCTGCTTTTCACCTCTCTGACTTGCACAACTTGTCTGCTGACTTTTCTTGTGACCTGTTGCACAATCACAAGTGATCTGTGGAAAGGAGCTAGTGTAATTGAGACTAGTAAGCGTACTCCTAATTCATAGAGCCTTTTCTTATCCTTCATTTGACCAATGCCAAACTGGTAGGCTTATTACAAAAAAATACATGCTTCTTTAGGTCTTACAAGTTAATGTTCCACAAAAGATGCGGCATATACTAAGTTATGAAGGCCATAACAGTAAATAATGCTACATTTAGTGTGGCTTTTCAGTTTGCATTTGTATTAAATATGAGTGCTGCTTTACTAGATGTAGCTGTAGTTTGTGGTATTGGTTCACAATTTCCTGGGGGGAAAAGGCATTGTACTTAAAGATGCATTCAGTCTACCTTGGCTATATCTGTGTCAAGATATGTTTCAGTTTGTGGAAAAGTAGGGAAAGGGAGGAATGTCAATGTCAGAACACAACTAAAATGTGTGAAGCATCCTGAAAAGTTCTTAGATTTCTAGTAAGTGTGAACTCTGAAGAGTAAGGTAAAAGAGGTTTAGGAGAATAATTCTCAAGGCAATATACTTATACTTCAAGGGAGGGTGGGACTAGGTGAAATGATCAAGTGGTAGCATGCTGGATTCTTCATACCATGCTTATGTACTGAGGAAACTGGAGCTGAACATGCTTGGAATAGGCTCACTATTTAAAAACATCTCTTTCCACCCCACCTGCAGCCCATATTTCTTCCTTAACTTCAATTCCAAATGTGATACTTGTTCTTTACATTGTTTTTTGCACACTGCATTTACAGGTACTTAAATCTGTCTTAAACTAACTGCTTCCTTCTCCAGAACAGTATCCCCTGCGACTTATGTAAGGAACTTGTGACAGTAGCTGGCAAGGTTTTGAAGGATAATGGCACTGAGGTAAGTACAGCTCCCCTTCTCCTTGCCCCAAGGCATTATTTAATTTCGTTGTCTGAAGATCACAAGGTGAGGTGGTGGAAGGGGATAGTCTGTGTGGTTTTTAAAATTATTTATTTTTTCAACCTAAGCAGCAGATGTTGAAAGTGGCCAGCGTGCATGGGGGAAAAGGCTTTTAAACAGCATTTTCTGGTTTAGAAATTAGCAAATCCTCTCATTCTCTAACATCCCTGATTGACTGTAGAAACTTGATAAGATTTTTTTCTTGTGCCAGTGGGTCATCAGTCTTCAAAGGTGGGATACTGCAGTCCCTAGACTACACCAAGTAGGCTTTATTCTGGTTGTCTGTGCTTCTTCCCTTTTTCTCTTGTGAACCTGGGAGTACTTTATAAACAACTCACTTTCCCATTGGTCCAAAATTTCACTTCCTCTTCTTAAATGTAAGTGCTCTGTGCTGGCAAGACTGTGTTGTGCAGGCCATGCATGCGCTATTTCATTTTCACTTTGTCAGGGTCTTGTTGACCTGGACTCCAAGCCTAGAGGAAATAGAGCTACAGTGTAAAACCGCATTCTAGTTTTACTTCCCAGCTGCTTGGACATTGTGTGAGTCCGAGGGGCTTTTTTTGGTGGTGGGGTGGGGTGATACATGTTTTGGGAATGAAAGAGCATTTGAGACAGACACATACATTTTGATAGTCTGTAGCCCACCTCATCTTTTATAGGATGAGATCCGCTCTTACTTGGAAAAGACATGTGAGTTTCTTCCTGACCAAGGCCTGGTCTCTGAGTGCAAAGAAATTGTGGATTCGTACCTACCTGTTATCATGGATATGATCAAAGAAGAGCTAGTAAGTAGATAAGTTTGCAACTGTTGGAATTGAAAGCTTTTTTCCTGTCAATGCCTGAATTTCTCTTTCACAGAATTTGTCTTTCAAGATTGTAAAGTCACATGCACAATCTTGTATGGATCACTGGTGTTTCAGTTAATGGTGTAAACTTGAAAACTGCTTCCTTGCTGTGAAACACTTCCATGTTTCAGCTGAATGACTTTATAATCTGAACTTCATGTGAAAATGCCATCAGTCTAGGGCTTTATGTATGTATTGTATCTCCCCTAGGATAAACCTGAAGTTGTGTGTAGTGCCCTTGCACTGTGTCAGTCCCTTCAGAAGCACCTTGCAGCAGTGAAACTTCAGAAACAACTCCAGTCAAATAAGATACCAGAGCTGGATTTCTCTGAACTGGCATCCCCATTCATGGCTAATGTGCCTCTTCTCCTTTACCCTCAGGACAAACCCAAGCAGAAGTCAAAGGTAAGTGTGCAGTGCTATTCCAGTGTGCAATTGAAACTCTGACACAAAAAACTTGCACTTCAGTACTCCTTTGTGTAACAACTTGTTGATAATTGTCAGTAAGGGATTGTTGTACTGAGTGCTTATTAAGCTGATATTCTTCACCTGGGTGACTGTCTTCTATTGAATTTTGTGATGCTGCATAAAGACAGCACCTTGACCTGTGGGTTTAAAGCTAAGTAAGATGATAGCTGTAGCCCCTGTGGGCCATAGTTATAATCCTGGATTAATAACCACAGTTTATAAAGACAAGCCTTGTGCTAGGCTGTTCCCATCCAGGACTGTATAAGTGAAGCAGGTGTTACTGGAAACAATTCTGTGAGCAAGTCTGACACCAGTGTTCAAAGGAGGAAGAAATCTCTGGCATTCTGAGTAATCTCCTAGATGTGCTTCAGGGGAAGCATCTGTCTCTGAATCCTGAGGTGACAGACTGAATCAGAAAAGAACAAATAGTTGACAAGGGGAGTAGATGAGTGTTGTGGTTTAAGCCCAGTCGGTAATTCAGTGCCACACTGCTGCTCACTCACTCCCCCCCTTTCCTTCCTCTCCCCACCCTGCTCCTGAGAATCGAAAGAATGTAACACCCAAGGGCTGGGATAAGAACAGTCCAGTAACTAAGGTATAACACAATACCCACCAATAATAATAAGGGAAATAACAAGAGAATACAACTGCTCACCACCTGCCGACCGATACCCAGCCTGACCCTAGCAGTGATATAACCCTTCTGGGTAACTGCCCCCAGTTTATATAGTGGGCATGACGTGCTGTGGTATGGAATACTATCGTGGTTTAAGCCCCTCACGCAGTTCGCACACTCACTCCCTTCCCCCTCTTTTTTCCCCCAGTCCCAGGAGGGTGGGGAGGTGAATCGAAAGAATGCAACTCCCACAGGTTGAGATAAAAACAGTTCAGTAACTAAGGTGTAACACAAACCACTGCTGCTACCACCAATAATAACAATGACAAGGGAAATACAAGGAAGGAGAGTACAACTGCTTACCACCAGATATCAAGCACAACCGCTCTTCTGGGTCCCTGCCCTTAGTTTTTTACATCCTGGGCATGACGTGCTGTGGTATGCAATATCTCTTTGGTCAGTTTGGATCAGGTGTCCTGTCTCTGCTTCCTCCCGGCTTCCCCTCCTCCCTGGCAGAGCATGAGACTCAAAGTCCTTGGTCAGAGTAAACATTACTGAGCAGCAACTAAAACCATCGATGTTATCAGTGCTGTTCCCAGGCTGAAAGTCAAAACCACAGCACTGCACCAGCTACAAAGGAGAAAAATGACTGCTACTGCTGAACCGAGGACAGTATCCACCCCTTATTCCATATGATTCCCGTCATGCTCAGATCCCACATTTTCAATATACCATCACTCTTACCTCATATATATACATCCACAGAGAGAGAGAGAAAGTAATCGTTCCTTAGTGCATGGACCAGTCCCTATAAAGCTGCTGGGTCTATCTGGTCCATGATGTCGGTCTTCATCTCTTGTAACAGTCTTTCAGGGCAGGAGAGAGAGTGTGTGTTATAGTCAGTCTGCCAGGCCTCCCCATATTTCTACTTCAGCCATTGTCGTCCGTACCAGAGGGGCTTTAACCTTTTAGCTTGCTTAATTGCAGCACGTTTCACACTTGTGAATAACCTGGGCAATGGTGTCCATTGCTAAGTCCACCCCTCGATCATGAGTCCATCTGTGTGTTGCATCTTTGCCCTGATGGCCTGAGGTGTCATGGGCCCACCGGGCCAAAAATAATTAACCCTCCCCTTCAGCAGTTTCTGCAACTTGTCTTTGGAACTCCATATAGCTGCCTTCCATCTCTGATGCTTCCAAAGCACTGGAGGGGCCCAGTGATCTAGATACTCGCCCATACTATCCCACACACCCTGCCACTCAGCCTCGGGGAAAATCTCTTGGTCCTCCTATATCATCATCTAATCCTAGACAAGACCCAAACATGACTCTGCTTAACTTTTGAGATCAGACAAAATGGGCATGGATAAAACACACTCTATGCATGCCAACATGCTGATCCCCATCACAATCAGCAGGCAGGTCTCAAGGGTACCCAAAGGCCATTCAAAACCTTCAGAACTCTCAAATGAT